>JANTNU010000007.1:3308783-3336774 GCA_024752395.1 Erythroxylum havanense | reverse complement strand
GGGAAGGTCCCGGAACAAAAAAATTTTGTTTTCCGCACCGTGGGCATGTGATGCTCACACCGGGATTTTCCTACAGTTTCAACATCTTTTTGATATGATAATTGGTTTTTATTAGGTTCATTAAGTGAGGTTAGCTCCCTTTCTTTCAATAGGAACTTGATTCCTAAAAGTGTCCTGGTTAAAGATGTGTTAATTTATAATACATCGGACCTCCTAGTTCCACTTCAAATTAACCATTAGTTAATTATAGGACGAGCAGAGAAGGTTTATAAGGACTTTACAAACTTATCTTATAGGAATAGGCTTAGAGTTTCACTCCTTAAGGTACCTTGGCTTAGGCTGGTCCGGTATAAGAAATCATGCCCTAAAGCTTCCTTAACTTTATACCTTGCTATCAAAGGGAAGGTAAATACCTTAGATAGAGTGAAGAATACATAACTATTTTATAAGCGTCAATTTACTAGCATAAGAAAGATCCTTATGACATTAGGATCCAAAACTTTTTTTAAAAATCTTATAGTGTTAAGATTAAACATTTTAGTAAATTTCATAGATTTTAATATGTTCTTAGAGTTTTAATTATATAGAGATATCTATTAATTAACTCAATAATAAATGATTGTAATAAGTGAGAAATATTTTGAATTTCGTATAAATATTAGTCGAATTGGTTAGAAATTGGTACCAAAAATTTCTATACACTATCATATTTAATTATTGAATAATAACATAAAAGTTCAGGATATACCAGCCAAACTGGTTAATAATAACCAATACACCAAAATTCCAAAAAAAATGGGTCAAATTTATAAATTGAGAAAAATTAAAAGGCTAAATTTAAAATAAATATGTTTAAAAAATTTTAAAAAAAATATTTTATAAAATATTTATTATGTCTAAAATTTTTTATGTTAAGTTTATAAATAAAGTTATTGAGTTAAATTTTAAAATAATTTTTAATTTTAATTTTAATATAAAATTAAAAATTAATTAGGAACAAAATTTTTATGTAATTAAAAAAATTTATGATCATCGACTACCTTCATCCTTTAAAAATTATTATTATTATTTAATTTTTAAAATACTATTTTTAAATAATTATTTATTTTTCTAATACAAGCACATGGGTTTATTTTATTTTTTATAACATATGAAATTATTTATGCTTTTATTTTAATTTTATAATCTAATTTTATAATTAAATAAATAAATATTATTTGATTGCTTAATATTAACTACTAACAAAATTGGAATGAATATAATAAATGTTATAATAGTTGACTAAATTTTAATTATACAAAATTAGGAAACTATTTTATAATTTAAATATATTGAAAATAGTACTCAATGTTCATTGGTATCGATACTGTACCTTCTCAGTGTCAAAACGTGTACCAACTTTGGTATGACATTTGTAACATTGCTCAAGCAAGAAAAATTTTATAAATTAAAAAGTTTGCCAATCTAGATTGTAGAACTTTTTTTTAAAGGGAAAAATGGTATTAATAAACAAATGTTGACAGTGAAACATAGATTGCTAAATAGAAGGGGTTTATCTTGTGACAAGCCTTACATGAAAATGTAAAGCATTTAACTAGAAGATATTATAAAATGCTAGAGCATCCTTGCAAAATAAGGAAGTATTAGATGTTTAGAGAAGAGAGGACAGTGGCAGTACAACATAGGTGTAAGGACGTCACAATCACCAGCTCACGAATTTGTCAAATGATTTCTGATTGGATGGACTCCAAGCTTAAGGATTGATTTGCAAGCCGTCTAATATTGCGCTTCTGCATAGAATATATATACTCAGTCCCAAGGCGAGGATGTATAAGTGCATATTAGTTGTAGGATGAGCTTGTGGAGCAAACAGTCACTATATAATATCAGTGAAGGTTTGTGTCCTATCAAATCAAAGGCATTTAACTTTTACGTATTGCCATACGAAGTTGTTGAAGGGGCGGATAAAAAAAAGATGGTCTTTGGTTTCAAAAGAAACCCGACACTTAGGACAAATGGGATCAATGTGCAGAAAGCCTAAGCAATCGATAGTCGGTAATTTATTTAGAACTGCAAGCCAAAGAATAACGGACAGGTAAGGAGTTAGGACTTTATTCCAATTGATGCTATGCCATTCAACAATAGTTTGTCTTCTGTGCAGGAGGTTTAGGTTAGTTGAGGTGGTTAAAGTACGGATAGGGTGTCCTTTCTAATAGAAACCTTCGAGAGAAGTTGGGTTTGGGAGGTAAGAGGGTGTTAGGTGGCTTAATCGATGTGGGAGTTGCTAGGAGTTGTCATGTATGACGATGCTCAATATGGCTTTTAGAGAAGACTAAGGGGTACCGTGTTGTGGGTAGAGTATAGATGAGGGATCTATGCCCTAACCAGTTATCATACCATAAAGAGATGAGGTGATCATTTGCTCAATTCCATTTGCCATATGCATCTTCCTTGGAGGAAGTATGAGTGAAGCTATTTAATCTAGAGAGAATGTATATTAAACAGTATCCACCATAACCTTGTGAGGATTAGTGCCTGGTTAGTTATCTGGATGGATGAAATATTTAAGCCACCTTCTTCCTTGGGAAGGCATAGATCAGCTCATTTGCCCTTAGTTGTACCTTTGGATCTATCAGGACGACTCCATAGGAAGTTTTTAAGCAATCTCTCTATATTTTTAATGATGCTTTGGTAGAGAAAGATATGAGACCTCCACTAAATGTGTAAAGAGTTGATAACAAGTTTGATATGCCATAGCTTATTGGCATAAGAAAGATATTTTGTACTATACCACTCTTATAGGGCATATTTTTCAATGTATCGACGATATTCAAGAATATGCTCTACGATGATGGCACGTTATAACATGCAAATCGAATCATTACAAAATTTCTCTCAAACACAAACCCATATTTAGTAGTTAGTAAACATTAGGCTCATTTCATTATCATACATATTCAATCATAAATGTCATTACACTGTACAATTCACAGGTACATTGCTCAATTGTTACAGAATATAATGTTTAATTCAAAATGACTAAAAATAAATGTAGGTGCAAACTGATCTTGACCACTGGCTCATATTCAATGTAATGGCTATACTCCAATTGGCCTAACTGGATATCTTCACTAAACTTGAAAAGCCATATTATAATGTTGGTGAGTTTTGCGAACTCAATGATGTAACCATCCTCGATGGTTCACCCAATGCATACCGCATGACAAATCATATGAGTAGGTAATTTCACATCTTTTCATTTAGCAAATTGCACCACATATCATTTACTTTATACCCATTTTCATACAAATACAAGTCTACATTATAATTCAATCAATCAAACATACTCAATAAGTGTATATGCAATGTTCGTGTGACTCACTTTCAATTATTATGTTATTGTGACTGAGTGCCTAAACTGTCATGTATGCATTGTGGATACCAGGCTCATTAATATTGTCCCTTACCCATTATGAATATAGGGCTCATTGTACATATTGAAACTTTGGCTCTATACCACAATCCGGAGCTTTAAGCTCATATTTGGTGGCTACTTATGTCATAACTATCATTATCTGATCATATATTCGTGTGTGAAATGAATCACATTCATATTCAATCATTCATTGTTTCAAACATTCCCATTCACAATCCCATTCAAACACAATTATAGTCCCATTTCTATTTATCATCGGATCTTAGTCCAACATTTAACAAACATGTTGAGAAACATTTATTTCACTAAATTCACATTCAAGGAACACTTCAATATCATCATCATCATCATCATCATCATCATACCTTGAAATCCCGCAATGAAGCAGGGTCTGGGGGGCTGATAGTATGCAACCTTAACCTTACATTGTAGAGAGGTTGTTTCTAGTAGGCCCACATACATATGTGATAGGATAATAGTGATGTAGGTTAAAAAGAGTAAATATGTAAAGACTGGTAGTAAATCCATATATATAGCTGTTGGTGACCACACTCTGCTATTGCCTTTTGCCTTATAAAGACTAGCTTTTCTCATTGCTAGTTGCGCTTTGATTCTTCGCTGATCAGTGCCCTGAGAATGTGGCAATCCTACCGTTTTATACGTCCATCAGTGGTAGGGATGAGGCACAAGGGCTCTATAGTATGTCGTTTACCCTTATCCTATCATGTTAGACTTTTCTAATTCTAGCCACTGCTGCAATGTGGGCCAACTCTGACATATCTCTCTTGATCACCTCCTTCCAGTTCTTGTAAGGTCTCCTTTTTCTCCTCTTGTAGTCACTAAGGTTTATTCTCTCACCACGTCAAACCGGAACATCAGAGGGCATCCTGCTTATATGCCCAAACCACCTAAGCCTTTTCTCTCTCAACTTGTCAGCGATACTAGCCACCTGTAGCCTAACTCTCAGGACCCTATTCTGCACCCTATCTCTTTTGGTAATGTCACACATCTACCTAAGCACTCTCATTTCTTCTACTAACAACTGTCGCATATGTCTACGTTTAGTAGGCCAGCACTCTGCACCTTATAACATGGTTGCCCGAATTACTATTCTATAGTACTTCCCTTTGAGTCTTATAGAGACCTTTTTTATCACAGAGAACACCTAACCCACTCCGCCATTTGACCCACCCAGATCTAATACGATGTATTATATCGTTATCAATATTACCATCTCTCTGAATGATGGATCTTAGGTATTTAAAAGTCGATTTCTGTGGTACGATATCAGTATCAATTGCTACCACCGCCTCGTGTACCATCTAGCTACCAGAAAAGGTGCATTCTAAATATTTCGTCTTGAGCCTGCTCTGTCGAAAACCTTTCAATTCCAACACTTCTCTCCAACATTCTAACTTGGCATTGACCCCCCTCCTTGGTCTCATCCACAGGACAATATCGTCTACAAATAACATATACCAAGGTACCTCTCCTTGAATATGTTTAGTAAGTTCATCTAACACTAATGTGAACAAAAAAGGACTTAAAGCTGAGCCTTAGTGTAGTCCAACACCAATAGAGAACGCTTCTGTGTCACCTCCAATCGTCCTTACACTAGTCAATGCCCCTTTATACATATCCTTAATCACTTTGATATAAGTGCTAGGAACGCCCTTTGCCTCCAAACACCTCTATATGAGTTCTCTAGGAACCTTGTCATATGCTTTCTCCAAATCTACAAAAACTATAAGCAAATCCTGTTTTTGTTACTTGTAGCATTCCAACAATCTCCGAAGTAGATGTATTACCTCTATTGTAGAACTACCAGGCATAAATCCGAATTGGATATCGAAACAGCTCTCCAAATTCTCTTTTCAATTACTTTCTCCCATATCTTCATGGTATGACTTACAAACGTTAAACCAACTGAAAGATAAGAGAATAAGCTACAACTTTTGTGAAGAAAACTTTGTTTGATTCGGCCTACATCAATACAATTTATTCGATAATAAAAGGAAGTGATTTCTATCATGAGTAGTGCTACAGCCTAAGTCAAAATTCAATTTCAAGCTAAATTTCAAAACCCTTAAGAATAGAATTCAAATTCAATTTCTTCTTAAAAATTGTAACCAAACGTCTCTGGTTCAATTTAAATTAAAAATCATCTCATTTGGAAATCTTAAGATCAGAATATAGCCAAAATACCAAAGCATGTTTAGTAAAAACATTCCAGTTATCAAATTCCGGCACACCTCAACATTAACATCATATGGAATTCATCCTAATTCATCATCATCAATTCTATATTATAACATGCCATAAACACTAATATTTTACTTACTTGTTTAGTTCTAATCCTAGCTTAAAAGTCACTCTAAACCAATACTCCAGACATGCAGAATCATCACACATTGAAGGTGGAATTTGGAAGGATTTCAGCTAGGACAATAAGGCAACTTCCAGTTTATCTTTTACTTAAACTTTTTGAGGCTAAAACATGGATTATTTGTGAAACAATTAGGCATAACCATAAGGAAACTCATGGAGGTAAAAGAAGAGAGTTTCGGTGGTGTGTGTGATAGAAGAAAGAACAAGAATGGGATGAACCAAGTTTGCTCCTGCTGAATGTTACACCTAAGGTGTTAGGTGTCATCTAATGGAATGGCCATATGTCTAAAGGCACGTTCAACATGTATCAAGTATATATGCTGCCATATGTCACCATTAAAGCTAGGTCACATGTCATTTAAGTACAGCAGCCATTGGTCCATTTATCAATGCCATCAATTTACCAGCCTATTTGTCCCACAATGATTGATCCATTTGTCAATTAATTACTAGCCCATTTGTCACCAAGTTAACTATGCCAAATGTCACTCAGTTATAGGCTAAATCATCCAAAATTTCCATGTCTTAATTAATCTTGTCACTTGGCATTTTTCTAACACTAAATGTACATATTAAATTATCAATCTCAAAATTATGAAAATTAATTCCAAGTTGTAAGCTAATCCATCAATTCTTGTCATTAGTAAACCAAAGTAAAAGGCATTGGAAAAATATATTCATATCTCATATTACCTTCAATTCCATACTCCGGAATATGTTCATTGAATGCCATTTGTTGTCTAACTCACAATTAATGTGTGTATACTTATATTATGCATTTGACCACAATTATAAAATCATATAATGGATGTACCAATTTTGTTCTACATCCTAACACTCATATGACTCATTAATCTAACTCTTTAAATCTCTCAACCATTTGAGAGACAAGATGCTACATATTTGTTAACTCAAGAGCTGATCCTTTTGTGAATTATTACTGGCATAATATTTTCAATCCAAACTTTCATCCTTTAATTAATTTATCTAATTTATTTCTAGTGATTTATCCTTGCTTTATTTATTTTATTTTAAAATCTCAATTAATAACACTCTCTTTAATTAATTAGCCAAGAATTAGTAAGAAAGTTTACTAATTTTCCAGCCTTTCCTTTTAGGATCAATACTTTATTCATTATTGTATAACTACCAAATGACACTTGCATTTACCTTAAATTGTGAGTAATATATTGTAATAAAGAAAATATAAGTAAATCATATGATCTCTCATTTAGTTTTTGACATCATTATTGAGTAAACAATTGGTGTTTAGGAGATTTGAATGCTATTACTCTAGCATTTTATTTCTTTTTATTCTATTTTATTATTTATTCTTTTATTTTTATGATTGGTTTATTTTGATTATAGGTGCAATACGAGCGTATGATAAGGATTAGGACATTTGAATTATTTAATGGGATCCAAAGATTGATAAGGTGCTTTATCAAGTAGCCAAATAACAAAAGAAGTCAATATCTTATACTCATACCTTAATATAATAAAGGAGCATAAAATCATGTTTTAATATGTGAAACCATCACTTAAGGGGACATGATCTAGTATTATAAGATTAGTAAATTACCCTAAACTATGTCAAAATTAAACCAAACGTCATTTAAAAGTTGCAACAATACGTGCAATTTGATAGGTTCATGGATTAAAATCCTAATGTACATATTGCCAACTTTTGGGGATGTGTGACACATTCAAGTTTAGTGGTATGACTGATAAAGTAACTAGACTAAGTTTTCTCCCATTCTTAATGAGGGATCGAGTGAAGAAGTGATTAAACACACTATCGATAGCTTTAATCATAACATTAGAGAACTTAATGGAGAAGTTCCTTACAAAATACTTTATGTTAATAAAGATTATGAAAATAAAAAGTGACATATTTGGCTACCTATAATTCGATAATGAAACATTATATCAAGTATCATAGGTCCTAGTGTTTTCGGGTAGGTGCTCTGATACCAAATGGGATCCCCAGAGGAGGGTTACAAGGATAATAGAAAATCATATACAATATGATAAAATAGATCTCTATAAAAGCTCAAAGATAAATAAAGATAATTATAGTTAAGACTCTAGGTATGTTAATTGAGACAGAAACCCTTAATCCCTCAAGGTTTGCCTTTTTTGGATCTAAGTTAATCAATCTTCCTTGTTTAACCTAAAATCAAATAGGGTAATAAGTATGATACTTTCTTATGCATATGATCTTTATATAATGACAAGTGCAAAGCATATTCGTATCTTAGTGTAATAGAAGTAAACATATTAAAGATTCAAGCTTTAGGGGGGAGAGAGTGTTCTAGAGGGAAGCAATAAGGAAAACACATAATTTTTATTTAATGGAAGCTTTTTATTAAGTAAAATGGAAGAGGACCTTTGTTTTTATATGTAAAGGAGATTAAAAAATACAAACAACTTTAGATAAGAACAATATTACATCACATACTAAATGGATAAGAACCAAATCACATCATGACATAAAAGACAAAACATCTTTTAAAAGATATGATGCCTAGGCATAGAGATAAATGAATTTAAACATAAGGATTCACAAGGACAATAATGAAAAGGAATATTAACCATCTATTCTTTTTTGATAGTTTCTTACCATAATTGTAAATTTTATGGAGAAGTTCTTCCATTCATGTTATCACTATTTTTTCTCCTCCTCTTATTGGATCTCACTTCATTTGTTCTTAATTTTTTAAAAAGATTATTTAGCTCCTCCTTATTAACGATTGAAAGATCATCATCTAGGTTTTGAGTATTTTGGAAGGCTAAGGATCTAGATTGACATGGGTCAATTATGTTTAGGCCCAACTTTACCATTATAGGGCTATTTTGAATCTTAAAATCTAGCATTTGAGGTTCTCTAGGAATGAATTCTTCTAGGTGAGGTCTAATAGATGTAGAAATAGCTAGTGATGTAAACTTAGGAAAATGATTCAGATCTCTAAAGATGTCCCTAAGGCTTTTGAGGACATTTTCTGTAACTTAGGAAAATGATTTAGATTTCTAAAGAAGTCCCCAAGGCTTTTGAGGACATTTTCTTTATACCTCGGCCATTGAACTTAGGTGTGCAAGAAATACACCTGGGTTTTAGAACAAATTGACCCATCATGTGTTGTGCTATAAGGTTGGTGAAGAAAAAAGAAGCATTTGGTAGTTTGCTTCTTTAATGAAGTCTCCCATAGCTCGAGATGCTCAATAACTTGTGATAGTTGAATTCTCCATCTCATCAGTGGTTGGTATCGCTAAAGGAAAGTCCATAAGATGGAATCTTTATTTTCCCTATCAAATATACCCTGGTATATCCGTAAGGGAGGAAGAGAGATAACATAAGCATATATGGCAAAAAGTGTCCATAAGTGCCACATTGCATATTTCGAGAGAGGACCACGAATGTAGAACATAGTAAGATATGGTGTCTAAATGCTAAAGAGGGATGAGCAGCAATGTAAGCCTAGTAGTTTAAGAAAAGATGAAAGTAATAGAAGAGGCTTATTTGCGTGAGAGTAGCAATTTTGTTAATAGTGGTGGGGGTTCTTCCAACTGGAGGGAAGAACTTCTTCACTTTGGTAGCATTTTACAGGTCTACCATTGAAAGGATGAGAAGAATGGATCTGGAAGGAATGATTAATATATTTTTTAGGTCAAAAGATGAAATCATCTAATATGTATTAATGTTCTTAACTATGAATTTATAGCAAGAGAACCAGTCTTTCCATCGAAGCAATTAACTTTCTAGGAAAAGGCATTTTATTATGTTCTAGTATCTTTAGGAAAGGCATAATGTCCATTTCTACTGTAAAGATATAAGGGCCAAGGTGAAAATTAAACTTTTATATTCCTCTTTTTATTACCAGAATCTCTTTGTTGATCGTATGATAGTGCTTTCTTGAGTCTTTAAATTGTCCACTATCATTTCCACAGTAAAAATGCTTTCCTTTAATCTCCTTTATTAGCACCATACCCTAAAAATTTGCTTTCCTTTAATCTCCTCTATTAACACCACTCCCTAAAAATCTTCGCTGGATTCACCCTACATGATTCTTTTTACTTTCTCAGAAAGCTTTAGTGGAGGTGGATGCTAACTAATTTGCTTTAATTGCTGCATTGCTTTTATCTGATTAGGGGCACCATAGTGGTGGATTCTTTAGTAGTTTAGACAACTAGCTAGTATAATATGACATATAAGGAATAAAGTATATTACAATATTTCATTTCCAATAGCTCTTGGAAAAAAATACTCCAGTATTTTCTTGCATCAACATATTATTAGTTACATAATATCCTCAAAATATAGTTTAATAATCGAAAATATTGTACAATTCATCAACATAACATAATATTCACCGTTCCATTGCTATAGTAAATTCAAGTAACATAGTTTAATACAATTTACATTCCTCTAAAAATGCAAATGATGTAAAATATTTGTCGTCTACATAATACCTTGACCAAAAGTCTTTAATTAATGCAAAATAATCAAGTTAACACTACAAACATTGTTTGCATTACAACTACAAAAGACACAACTAATACAAAATAACTTGGTTAGGCGACATCAATTGCATTATAAGTTTATAATATTTACAAAAATATTAATATGCTTCCTCGAATGATTCATAGACTAGATTATGGATAGAAGAATCCAAGTACAAAAGAATTTTTTAAATGACTTGGCAAAGCGAATAAAACCTGAACTTTGGCAAGATCATCACATAATAACACAACAGCCTTACCAACATCCATTTGAGATATGCCAATATTAACGAGCTCACTGATGATCTCTTGCATCTTCTCATTAGTTAGGGAATCAGATTTAGACTCCGCAATCAAAGCATTTGTAGCAATTGCATATTGTGAGGCCATTTGTTCACAAATAGACTCAAACTTAACAGTGAAATTGTCTAACCTTAACCAAACTCACCTGAAAATATATATCATTGTCGGACAATGAATGCCCAAGTTTGCATTTTATGGAAAACGAATTAATTAAACTCATTCGATATAAACTTGCAAAAACCAAAGGCGAAGGTTTGCCAACACTAACCTTTGCTTGGTGAAGGCTACAGTTTGCTATAATGGATAGAAGCCTGTGTCGTTTTTTCAATTGGATTTTTGGTGAAGGAAGAGAAGCAATTGATGAGAGAGAGTTGTAGGAGTTGAGGAACAACCATAAATACCAATCGTGAAAGCATGACTTTAATAGACCTAAAAAAATTGAAGAAGAAAGAAACGAAGAAATTATTGGTGCTGATTCTTGGTTTCGGATGTTTGCTGCAGGGATTGTTTATGGGTCTCACGTAATGGGTAAGAGAATAAGAAAAACAATCTGTCATTAGTAGAGAGTGAAGTTGGAGATAGTCGCGGAAAAACTGGCGTGAAAAAACGCAGGCATACTCCCATTCCTCTGGATTACGAGAGGAATGGAGTATTCCTTAAAACCAATGAATGAAAATGATAACTCTGTAATGATATATTCATAACAACCATTAGTTATAATTCCATTCCCATATCTTTTTTCTTATACCCTTCAAACAAGCACCCCCTAATATATTAATGGTAACTTTGTTATTGGTTATGCTTCGGTTCTGTGCTTTTTTTTAGAGGTGTATTTGTTGGGATTCAACAAATTATGTTATCACTCCATTTTGATTGGTTCACACATTTGGATGTGTTTGTGTTTATTTGATTGCTTGTGCTTTTGTTTGCCTTTAGTAAAGATAACTCTTAATGCATAAAAAGGTGACTCATAGGTAACAATCAAACAATACGATCGTTTTTTTTCTTTCTTAGATGGAGATTGTGCTTATTAGTCTATAATGTTTCTTTATTTTTAATTGAAAGTTGACAAAGTTTAAGAAAAGAAAGGTTTTAGTATTCTTTAACTTAGCCAATATTGGAGGATACCTTCAATTAAAAATTAGTAATTTTTTATTGTTTGAATTATTCATTTCTTTATCTTAGCCAAGGAAACTACATTTCATATTGGAGGACACATTTACATAAATATAAGAATCAAGTTACTAGAAATAAAATGAGAAATATTTGGATGAATAATAGTTAGTACGAATAGGGGAAAACAATTGTTTCACATCTCTTAACTGATACAATCTAGCTCCCAAACAAACTTACAAAATTGCGTTGTTTGGGACAAATTGTTATAATTTATATACAAATTCAAATAATGCAACTCAAAAAATATTGGATATATAAGAATGTCTCAATACTATAGTTAGTACATTATAAAATTATAAGTATTACACTTACGTCAAATTTGCAATGTTTAAATAAATAAATATATATGTATATATTTACCTCTTGCAATGAATCTTATGCACAAGACTCTTACCTACCGGATATAATTTTTTTTTCATATACCAATACTAAATATTTATAAGACACCTATGATTTGAATACATAACAACAACAATATTTTAGTAAAAGTCATGTAAGACGTAGGGGCTGTGGAGGTCCAAAAGTACAAGACACCTATAATTTGAATATTGATTAAAATTTTGTACAACAACAACATCGTTAAAACTATAATTACACTTATTTTTTGTATTAATGCATTGATAAAAATGCTAATTGATATTAGCCTTAGCATTTGATATCTGCAACTTCATCTTCTGATTATTGTTTTACCATTGAACATATTACTTTTTCTTAATAAAATTGAGAATAAATCTTTTAAGTCTCTGCTAAATTATCAGAAGATAAATAAATAGCATTCTTGAATCCATTAACGACACCGTTATACTCTTCAAATGTCAATTATATACTAGGTGAATGAGTAAAAAAACATATATTTTATTTCGAATGCAGAGAGTAAGGGATTTATTACTCAAAACCAGCACCCGCCGCGCGTTCAACAGACCCGCCACTAGCTCCGCCACCAGTACTTTCAAGGAGGTGCTCTCCGACATCAAATACATAAAATTTCATTTCACATATGCGCCACATGTTTTGATTAACAACAGACAGATACTGTTCAGGAGATGGATCCAAAAACAGAGCAGCGTTACTCTTACACTCCCGTACTCTGCTGGAATCCTGAAGTCGAGGACTACTTCATCAAAGCCTACGGTCCTCACCATTTTTCTCGCATTTCTAGCGCCTTAACGTACTTACCCGTTTCCTCATATTCTTTGGTTTCTCTCGAAATTTATTCTTTTCCTTTTTCCACTCGGTTGATGTGTTATTTTGGGAACGACTATGCAACGAGCAAAAGCTTGTTTCTTTTTAGGTTCATGGGAGCGAAAAATGGTTTTGAAATGGATGCATCTTCTTTGTCTTGTAGATATGAAATGTATTGTTTTGGGTAGTTTAGAAGTGTATGATTTACTTAGTCAACTTGCAATTCTCATAACCTTTTATAGAGCTTTGGGATTCCTTACAGCTCTACGCTTTACGTCAAAGCTATCATCTTTACTAAACTAACTGGGGCATTAAACCTTTATAAGAATTGTCTCGTTCTATCCCTCCTAGTTTGACAAAGAGCATCGCCATGTCAATCTTATGTTGCATGTTCTGGGTTTCTTTTTTCTGGATCCATTTCTAAACCCAATGCAACTCTCATTGTTTAACTCCATATGGCACTTCATAATAGAGTTGCTTAGGTCCATATGGCACTTCATAATGACGCATATTGATCAACTAGGAACTTGTATTCTGCTAATCACAATCATTTCTATTCATAGCCTCTTTATAATCTTCATTTCTATTCATAACCCAATGCCTTAAGGTTTTGGCCAAATATATCGAATATCCTTATATTTAAATCGCTCCTCGTTCTCTTAAATGGTTATTCTTTATTATTTCTTCCCATTTTTGTTTCTTTTGGTTATTTACTTCTTAAATTTATAGAATGAGCATGTTTAAAATGATTGTCAAACTTAGAGCGTTCTATGTTTTTGTAATGTGAATAGGCATCCATCAACTTATGCTTGCATTCGTGTCAACATGCTAAAAACAACAAGTGATGCTGTCATTCAGAAGCTAAAGACAATTTTAGAAGAAGTACAAGATGCTGATGGTGCCAAGGACATACTGACTTCTAATGATAATGCATGCAATCCAGTAATGGAAAGCTTGCAAAGTGGATCCATCTCTAAATGTCAGATACCTGAGTTGGATTATGTTGTTTTTGTTAAGGGCTCTGGTCCGCATGCAATTGACTACAGTCATAAACTAGGAAAGCCTCTAAAGGAGGTAATTGTGAGTCGAAAATGTGCTGAAGCAGTTCTTCGAGGTGCTCAAGTAAGTGTCCTATTAGGCCTTTCATTTTCACTATCTTGTGTGATTCTCATATTTACTATTGCTTATAGTTTTTATGTATCTTGTATTCTTTTGTTCCTTCTCTAAGTATTCTTGCATGGCTCCAACTTTAGAATGTTAATCCTCAAGCTCCATCTTCCTAGTTAATTTACTTTAGTAGGATTTGACTATGGCTCCATAAAATCCCTCAATATTAATTGAAAATTATAAAACATCATTTTGTAAATAATACTTCTTTTAGTTCTTATGTGCTAGGAATACAAACATTGCTGGAATGGCTTTGTATTGATTTCTTTTTTGATTTATTGTAGGCATTTGTTCCTGGTGTAATGGCTTGTAGTTCTCATGTTGAAAAAGGAGATGTAGTTGCTGTTTCTGTTGCTATAGAGCAACGTGGTGCAGATGGTGCATGGTCTCTTGGGATAACACGTGGAACTGTTCTACAAGGAAATCAGGCAGGAAAGGCAATTTCACATGCCAAAATTGATACTCTTTGGACATAAATGATTTTTTGATTCATATTTTTTTATTATTGGTAGTTGTAAATTTATAAATATAATATAGCATTGTGATACTAGTACCCCCCTTTTTAATATGGTGTGTATCTCAAAAGAAGTCTTTGTATCCTTGAAAAGCAATTAAAAGTTGCAACCCTTGCTTAATGCAGATGGATTTTGATAGATTGACATTCGTTGTTTTAAAGAATTTGTGATGTTAGATATGTGTAATTTTCCTATGGTTAAATGGTATGTTGATGTTGAATTTTAGAAAATTGTTATTTTTTTCATTGACGTAGACTTTTATATGCTTATAACTTAAGCTAGTATTGTGGTTAAGTCATAAGTTGCTTGATTCTTGGTGAGTGAGGAGCCTTGGATAACTAGAAGTGATTATTATACGAAGATTGTTGTTTTGACTGCTTTTTATTTATTTTTATCTTTGTATCTGTTCATATATATTTTGTAACTGGAGGAAACATGCAATTCATACTTGTGAGGAAAAGGAAAGGATTCCCTTGGTCTTATGAATAATTGAGTTTGAAGGCATGCTATGCTTTCCTTTAGATTTTCTCTAACTTGTCCATTGTGTATAAATTAATATATATACCATATAACCTAGTTGTAAGATATTAAACATTTGCTTGTTGCCATCTTTTCTTTAGCAATTTTATTTGTCTATAGATGGTGCCAATGATACTATTGGGCAATAAGATGCAACAACTAGGGAACTTTTCCATTAATATATTATATGATAGTCGAAGAAATGGCCTCGTGTTACATCATAATTGCTTGTAATTATGGAGATTGATTGTGAGGCATTATTATTATTTAATGCAGATCCTTATTATTGTGAAAGAAGTGGCCTCTACATTGGTCAAGGAGTTGCAATGATGTCAAGAGCTGGCATATTTCGTGTATCAGAGGGAGTTGCTGTTGATGTTAAAAATCGAGTATTTTGTTTGCCTTCTTTTCATGGTACAGTTGATTTCTTTTTCTATGTAATGATTGGATGTGAAAATTCCCTTCTCTAATTCTTTCATGTCATCTAAAACTATTATCAATAAATATTGCTTTAGCCATCACCTAATTATGCTAAATTGTATGATTTTCTCACAACCTTTTATATAATTTAGCAAATTGGTTATAATTATAAAAATCTTTATTTTAAACATGATGTGAGGATAAATACTGAATTGTGAGTGTCAAGAGAATCAAAATAGGTTATTAAACAATTATCTAGATGGTTGCTAGTAATGTTATGCCTTATTATGCTTAACTAGTTTGATTTAAGTATTTCATTTCTCTATCCTTCTTCCCTGTCTTTTTTATGATGTCATATTTCATTTATTTTTTCTTTTGGGTGCTAGATGTACTTGAGGGTGAAATATTTCTACAAAATCTTCCAAGCATTGTTACTGCTCATGCCTTAGGTATCTCTCTTATTTTCTTGGCTAAATTTTATTTTCTTTTGATATTTTTTGTTGATAATTTCAAATAAGAGAAAAAAGAGAAAGGTAAAAGGTAAAGAAAAAAAGAAAATAAAAATTCTTGTAATGAGGCTCTAATTTAAAATTTTTAATTCTAAATCATAGTATCCAAAAGTTATCTTTCCATTATGTCGCGACATATTCTAACCAACTACCTTTTTTTAAAAAAGATGTAAGGATACTAACTTTCAACATTTTAGCTACTTTTTACATCTTCAATTTTATGTTTTATAGGCTTAGCTACCATAATACAATCCTCACTCATGTACACAAGCATGCAATTATATTATACTTTAACTAGTTCTAGAATTTGTTTGGGGATGCTTGGTTGCTTGTTACAAATAAATCTATCTCTTTACCTTTCAAAAAAAAGAAAAATCTATCTCTTTTTCATGTCTTAGATCCTAAAAGAGGAGAACGAATACTAGACATGTGCGCAGCACCAGGAGGGAAGACGACTGCCATTGCAATTTTGATGAAGGATGAAGGGGAGCTTGTTGCAATGGATAGATCTCATAATAAGGTACAATTTCGGCATGATAGTGCACTTATTTGTTTCTTCTTTCTTATGTGACTTGCACTATATTAAAATCTAGATGTGTTGACTTACTAGTGATATGTAATTTATATATTTTATAAGATTTTGTTGCAATATTTACTTTAGGATATCCTTAAGCTACTCTTTAATAGTTAGGGGACAAACTACTTGTTATGGTGCTTGGTTTTGGATTTAGTTACAGGACCTTGTAGTTAGAAGTTCCTTTAGTAGCTCTGCTTATATTGAACTTGGAAGACTTTCCCCCTTGTCTATGTACCTTGTCAGTAGAAATGAAGTAAGCTCATTAAGAGACAACTTTGAATCTCATTATCTAGACTATTTTGAGTGAATAAAAGTTCTCTCTATTACTTTACTGCATGCCTTGTAGAGGACATAAGATAATCTTGAAACCACATTTACTAACAAAGAAACTCTTTATTCTAAGAACATAAAATAATTCTATCAAGATGCCAATAATAGACTAATAAACTCTTTAATATAGGAGCAAAACATAATTCTAGCTAGATACCAATTGCAAATTAGTTTGAGCTTCCTACTTTTCCCATAGGTAAAATGATTGTAAACTTGGTTAAAAGGCATCATCTTCACTGAATTGGGTTCAGGAATTTGGACTTGATCTTGGTGTCCAATAGTAACATTTTCCACTCCATTAAGGACATGCCTGACCTTAGGCGCAAATGAGGGACAACTTTAAAGAGCAATAGAGGTTGGTTTTGTGAGGGAGAGACCATCCCAATGGACAAGGACTTATTCGTGCCTCCATGGATATGACAATCCAGAATTTTCTTAGGAGTGGGTTAGACTTTGCCTTTATGGACAATTTGCAGGTACAAATGAGTAGGCTGGAGTCTATGATACTTCTTTAAGTAACATGAAAAACATGATGAATCTGAGCCTTTAGTGAAACAAAAAGGGGATAGGCAACCACTCCAAACTATGCTAGGAAAGGGCCATATAAATGAGAGGACACCTTACTGTTACCCTTATTTGTTAGAGATAATTGTTGATAAGGCTAGATTATTAGCAAGATTGAATCACCCTACATAAATTGGACATCATGATTCATGAGGTCATAATTGGTCTTCATGCTATTTTCAGGTTGTAATAAACGTTCCATTAAATGTCCTAAAAGGGCTGCAATTATAAGACAATAAGTGTAGAGGAGAGTAGCGTATACTATTTCGAAAGGAGTGGCTTTAAAAGATATATAGTAGCCGGTTGTAATAGTAGTTAGTGTTGAGATACTAAACAGTTGTAAATAGATTATATTGAGATATATATAGGCTGTAAATAAATAAGATAAGTTTGAAATCCCTTAAATGAAGGAATTACATTAGATAACTTTAGATAACTTTCCAAATTTAAATTCCTACTTGTAATGTCCTGTATATGCCTATTTAATATATGAGAATATATGAAAATTCTTTCCCACATGTTGTTAGAGTCGTAGGGCTTCTTTTTTTGGGATTTGTCCTTTGAGCAGCCTCCATTGCTGCATTATCGAGGGAGCATTAATGAAGTCGAAATACATGACTAGGCACTTAAAAGTGCCTCTGATTGGTGTAAAGGTTGCCTTTTTGCATAAATTTGTGCATATGACTTGTTCATAAATTTGACTTGCGCATGAATTTGGCTTGTGCATAAATTTGACTTGTGCATAAAAATGCCTATGACTTGCGCATAAATTTGGAAATTAGCATAGTTTTTTCTGAAGGACAAGTTGGGTGGAGTTTGACTATATACACGTTAATGTTTTTGGTTGTTGTGGGGGGAGGTTTTCATTGGTGGAAGTCTTCTATTTACGTGTTCATTCAGTCATATATTTATTTTGGGAAAGTGTATTCTCCCACACTTTCACCTAGAGTATCATGAAAGGTTGTTTAGGATTACTCATGTACCTTCATCCCCTGAATTAAGACAAGATAAGTCTTGATTTCCTGGCTTCATAATTATTAGTTTATGATGAATTCTCGTCCATTCTAAAAGTGAAGCCCAAAATCTCTTACATATTGGAGGAGCCTTTAGACATAATAGTAAATTCCTTTTCCATCTGAAAACAATTGGCTTAACATTTCATCTTATACAAATTTAAAGTTCTGTAATACTAGGAGTTTGATGTATTACTTAATGTGTTAGTGGAATTTTTTATCATTCTACTAACTGATTTTCTTATTTCAAAGTTCTTGCTTTAAGTTTTTATTTTGACTTGAAAAACATTAATCAAAATCAATAAATTATTTCATTCAACTTTGTTTGGATTTGGCTGGCATTGTGTACCTTTAACTAGTATTGACATGTTAGCCAAAGTTAATAGGAATAATTGTACCTAACAGTTTTAGGACTGATTTTTAGATGTGAAAAATCGATGTAGGACTAGATTAATAAAGCAATAAGTAAGATTGTAATTTTAGTCACCTCTTGCAATGTATATGCACTTTTTTTTCCTCCTTAGAATGGAAATAATTAATAAATCAAGGTGTCTCCAATTTGTCTCTTTTTAAATTGCATTGATATTAAGCAAGTTAATAAAGTTCCTTTTTTTTTCCCCTCTAAATTGCCTTTCCTATCACTTGTCTATCAAGAAACAACTAGGCAACCAAAAAATTTAAGTTGATGGTTAATGGTCAATAATAGATATAATATTCTAACACAATTCCTCACACGAAGTATTGACTAACAAAAAAGTGTCATAAATCTACTAGAATTTGTAAAGCAGAATAATTCTATTTTGTATTTACTTGAATTGTTTACCAGTATATATACAGGAGATATCCCTAAAATATATCCTAGAAATTAGGGATATACTTCTTGTCCCATAAAATCCTCTAATTATTTACTATGCATAGTAGGGACAGAAGTAATGTAAAATGAGGAGGATGCAACTAGACCATGAGATCTCTTGGTTACGACGCAACTAGAACATGAGCTCTCTTGGTTACTCAAGACTTTGATACTATGTCAAAAAACCATTCAAACTTTAAGTTAATGGGCAATGCCTAACAATGGATAATATACTATTCTAACATTGTCCAACTGCTCAATTTTGTACAACAAATGTGTACATGGATTGACATTGGAAATATTATGATTTAGTTCACTTCATAATCATGAAGTATCAAGTCTGCCCTAAAATGACATCTTGACATCATCTGAGATTGGCAAATTTAATATTTAAGTGCTCTCCAATTTCATCTTCTTCCTACGTTGCTTACTTTATCATGTAGGTATTGGATATTCAGAAGTTGGCTGCAGAAATGGGATTAACCTGTATAAGGGCCTATAAACTTGATGCTCTTAAAGCTGTTTGTCAAAGAAATGAATCTGATGAAATCATGGAAATGGAAAGTTCTTTTCCATTGATGCCCAATGATGAGGTAACATCTGCTTGTGCTGCTGAAGGGTTAAAAACTGGTAAGACATTTACAAAAAATGGTATGTAAATGCTGCTTATGCTATCTTATTATGGTTTAGAAAAAACTTGATAGAACACATATTTGTTAAACAGCTTGGTGAATCTATCACTAAAGGAGAAAAATAATTAGTTTTGTCAATCTGTAATTTTGAACTGAAGAAACAGTTCAACCTTGTCAATTCTGAGTCAATATTATCTCCCAAATCTGTCAAATATGCTATATTCTTTAATGGTTATTTGTATTTCATGTAGGGCTTAAGAAATCTTTTGGAATTTAATGTAATTGTAATATTCTTTAAGCTGTAAATCTTGTTTATCTTTCAATATGACATGCTATCTAAAGGCAAAATGAATGTATTTGGCAGCCTCTAGCCTTCCTTTCCAAATGTTCCACATTGTTGGTACTTTAACTGGACTTAATTAATAATCATTCAGAATATATTTTCCCAAGATCCTGCGTAGATGGGATTGAGTGAGTTCTATGCTTGCTACCAATGTTGAAACCCTATATGATTACATGTTTCACTATAATTTTCAATATTTAGTTACCAATGAAAGAGAGAATGGAAGAACTTATAATAGCAAAGCTGGCATTAGGAAGACTATGCGAAGACTGAGAAATGGGCCTGGAAGAAACCACTGCTTGGGTGGTAGGGTTGAGAAGTGTAAAGGCTTCTCTCCTGACAGCTTTGATAGAGTTCTCCTGGATGCTCCTTGCTCTGCTCTTGGCCTGAGACCTAGACTTTTTGCTGGAGAGGTAGAGCAGCCCAAACCAAAGCTTTTTGGTCATTCTTTTTCCTTTCATATGTTTTCTTATAATCATTTAGAGATAACTTTAGTTTTTGATAGGATTATATTTCCAGGATCGCAATTTGAGAGGAAATTTAGCTGAAAAGGAAAAACGGTGAATTCCCTATAACTTTATTTGGAAAATCATAGATCACATAGTATGGGCCTCTTTATAAAAGAACTAATACGGTGGTGAGGAATGACCTGTGGCTCCAAAGGCAAGAATATTATCATCACTCTAATAATGGTCTGAGTTGATGGAGGAATAAGAAAATATTTCCTAGCTTATAGCAACTTTTTGTGTGCATAAGTGCACTGTTAGCAGGGGGATATGCTTAAGATTGCATGGTTGGAAAATTTAGGTGATAGTTTATACTGAAATTATTGTGATGAAGCTTTCTGTGGAGAGCAAATTTTCGTAGTATGTTGGTTCATATTTAGTTGACCTGGAAAATTTTCTATTCTACATGCTCGATGATAAATAGAACACATGCTACTTGTATAATTTAAAGAATTAGTATGTTAATGTCTCACCTGAATTTTCTTTATCCTTTGAATGGGGCGATTGGAGTGCAATTTTAAAGTGGTGTTATGCTTTGTGGTCTCTATTATGGGGTAGATGATAAGTATTTTTATGCCATAGATATGTTAAACTAGATAACCATAAATTTGTATAGGAATGTGCATCGACATGTCAAATATGAGGTTCACTGAATGAATATGTGCCATGATGTCTTGTTTAATTTTATTTGGTTGGTTATTACTTCCTCCTTCACTTTTTAAAGTTGTGCACTTCTTCTTATTCAGATATGGCCTTGTTGTAGGACTTACCAATATCATATGTACAATTTATGATTCACGTGATTATTTTGTTGAAAAAATAAACTTTTTTTAAAATCATTTTCTTGTAGGAAACTCTAGAATCTTTGAGAAAGCATTCAAAATACCAAAGAAGAATGTTCGATCAAGCTGTTAAGCTAGTTCGCCCTGGTGGAGTGATTGTGTATTCCACGTTAGTAAGAATGAATCCTCTTATATATTTAATTATTTCGTGTTGTTTCAATAATTATTTCTTAGTGCAACTCATAAAAGATAAGGTATATGCTAGCCTATTATCACCTAAACCAAGGATGTTGTGCCATCTCCATTCATATCCCTTTCTCATTTTTTCTAATGTAGGGTGGATAGAAAAAATTCGAACAATTTGATGAAACACGTATAAATTAGAAAATTTAGGGCTATTAGAAGGTTTTTAGTGTGTTGTAATATAGGATTTTAAGGCTGACATTTATAAAATAAAAGATTAATACAAATGATAAATTTAGGAATCACTTCTAGAGTTTGCATCGAGAACTAGGAATTAAACTTAGGATTTGAAACAGACAAAACGATTAGAATAACACCAATAGGTTTTAAAAGTCATTTTTTTGTCTAAGAAACACGGACACGGACACACACACGCGACACGACACGGACATGGGGACATACCAACTTCTAAAATTTGGTGGACACAGAGACGAAATATATATATATATTATAAAATTTAGAATTAAGAAAAAAATTCAGAATTTATAATATGATATATATTGATTGATGTGTTTCAAGACTTCCAACATCTTGATAGTTCATACATATTTGGTACTTTATAAGCCCCTCTAAAAAAACATGGAACATATATTCCATTAAGTCGTGTCCGAGTCGTCTCCAGACGTGTCCGAGTTGACAAAAAATATTTTTTAATTCTGACACATACGAATATGTGTCCATTGCATGTCAAGTGGGTGTCTGACACGGATACGTAATCGACACGTGGACACGGCTCCATTTTACCGTGTCTGTGCTACATAGCTTTTTGTGAATAAGAGATGATTTGCTCTATATTATATTACTAAGAGAATGTAGTACATATATACATGAATAGGAGTACAAAATAGACTAGATAATCTATACAAATACAGATGATAATCCTAGGATAATGTTTATCTCTAAGATACTGCTATCTAATCTATAGAATCTGATTACAATCAGATTATAATATTATGAGATAATATGTATCTTGACCACACTCTCGCTCAAGTTGGATCACAAATATCAATCATGTCTAACTTGCTGATACATTCTTCAAGTACTTGTCTTTGAAGACCTTTGGTAAACACATCCACTATTTGCTTCTTTGTTGGGACATAAGTTAGGCATATAGTCCCATCTTCTATCTTCTCCTTGATAAAATGTCGATCAACTTCAAAATGCTTTGTTCTCTCATGGTGGACTGGATTGTGTGCCATGCTTAGGGCTGCTTTGTTATCACAATAATGTTTTATAGGTACTCAAAATTGATTTCCAATTCTGTCAGCACTCTTTAACCGAAGACTTTCACAAACCCCTTTTGCAATTTAGTTCAGCTTTTGCACTAGTCTTGGCTACACCTTTTGTTTCTTACTTTATCACGTGACCAAATTTTCCCACTCGAAAGTAAAATACGCAGTGGTTGATCGTCTATCATCTTCTGAACTTGCCCAATTTGAATTAGTATATATTTCAATTGTTCTTTGATCTCCCTTTTTGAATACTAATCCTTTCCCAGTACCCTTTAAATACTGTAGGATCTTATAAACTACCTCAAAATGCTTCCTCCTTGGTGCATGCATGTAGCGACTTAGAACACTTACGACAAAAGCAATATCTGGTCTAGTATGAGACAAATAAATCAGTCTTTCCACTAGTGCCTGATATGCTTCACAGTTAACAAGTTTGTCCTCTTCATCCTCAAACTTTGTACTGTCAATGGGAGTGGTGCTTGGTTTACATCCTAACATCCCAGTCTCTTTCAAGAGATCAAGAATGTACTTCCTTTGTGAGATTTAAATCCCTTCATTTCTCCTAAATCTTTAACTTCAAATTCTTTCCTCAAAGCTGACTTGATTCTTGTAATTTCTGCTGCATTATCACCAGTTATGACAATGTCATCTACATACACAATCAAAATTGTCTTCTTACCTTCTCTAATTCTGAAGATATGATTCAACTAAGCTTGTGTGTATCCTTCTGTTTTTAGGATTTTGGCAAATCGTTCAATAAACTCGTGGTGATTGTTTCAGCCCATATAGGGATTTTCTTATTTTGCATACTCTATTTCGTCCTCTTCCTCATCAAACCCTGGAGGAAGTTTCATGTACACTTCTTCCTTTAGTTTGCCATTCAAGAAGACATTTTTAATATCAAGTTGCTTAAGGGCCAGTCGAAGTTAGCAGCTACAGATAGCAATAGTCTGATAGTGTTTAGCTTGGCCATAGGTGCAAGTGTCTCCTTGTAGTCCATCCTATAGGTCTGAGTATAGCCCTTTGCTACCAATCTCGCTTTATACCTCTCGATGGAACCATCAACCCTATATTTGACTGTGAATATCCACCTATACCCCACCGGTTTCTTTCCTTTTGGCATATCAACTTCTTCCCACGTTTCATTCTTTTCAAGTGCGCTTATCTCTTTGAAAACTGCTTCTCTCCATTTTGGAGCTTTAACAGCTTCTTGAATATTTTTGGGGATGTCAATTCTGTCTAGATTAACAATAAGTGCTTTGTATTGAGAAGATAGAGCATCATAAGAGACAAGCCTCTCAATCGGGTGCATAGTACGTGATCTAGATTTCTTCCTTAAAGCAATTGGCAATTCTAAATTTGTGTTGTCTTCTTGATCCTTACTACTCTAAGCTTCTTCGGCAGGGATCTACACTGGTTCAGAGAGTGGTATAGCTTCAGGGACAGGGAGTATACTACTTGTTTCTTTCTTTTGAGAGTATACCTTAAGTCTATGGTCAGGTATAGCTACTTTTGTATCAGGATTTTTGTCTATAGGAAATGACATTAGGATAGGTTTGGGAACAAATGTATAAGGAGGTTCAGGTTGAGATTCATCACCACCAAACTCACTCCAATACTCCTCTGAATTGAAGACTTTGGATAGAAGGAATCTGTCTCAGAAAAAGAGACATCACAACTAACAAACATCCATTTTGATATAGGATCATTGTAACGCTGGACTCTCTGAGTCCTTTTGTATTGGTTTGTACTTGGTGATGCTATTATATATTGATATATACATGGTTGTATATGAGTTCAAAGATGTATTTAAATCCTTTTGGGTATATATGTTAGTGATTTATAATGTTATATGCCCTTATATGAACTTGAAGTTCATCAGTATGCGAAATCTTGGAGATTTCTGACATATAAGCTTCTAAGTATGTAAAACCAAGTTTATTAGATGTATATGACCATGGTGGTTGAGTTAAATGTGTTCTAATGCCTTAGAGGTGATTAGACATGATTTATAGACTTATTGGATACTTAAAAAGCTTAATTGAAAAAGTTGATGTACATAAGGGCTTACTTGTCAATTGTTAAAAGTTAAAAGATTTAAATGTAATTTTTCAATTCTTGGAGGATCAATATGTAATTTTATAAAGTTAAGGGACTTAATTATTATTTTCAAAAGTTCGAGGACCAAAATAAAAATAAAAAGTTTTGATCATTCTCAAATTTTGAGCTTAATTGCATATTTAGGAAAAGTTTGGAGGGTATAATGGTAATTTCACATAAGCTAAGGGCAAAAAGATAATTTCACCATATTTGGTCAAAGAAGAGTCAATATTCTAGACCCTTCTTCCATGTATGGTTGTGCACCTCACCATTAAAGACTAGAAACATTTTGTTTTAATTGAAAGAAAGGAGAAGAAAGGAGAAGAGATGAGGAGAAGAACCCATTTGACCATCACTAAAATTCTACCATTCTTTTTTATTCTTCAACTCAAGTCAAGGTGTTTTAAGTTAATTTGGGACCGAGGAACTCAAATCTATCATTAGATTTGAGAAATTCTCAAAGGATTTTAAGGTATCACCAAAGGGAAATTTAGGTAAATTTTGTCTCATCTCTCTTTACATTATGATTTTGAGTTTGGTGTTAAGATATGTTGTTTTCTATGCTTGAATATGCATGAAACATGGTTTATATAAATGAAATGAGTCATGGAGAAGTCTCCTTAAGCCAAAACTGAAATGTCCTCGTTTTGATTAATGTTTGTGAATTTTTGAATATCTTTTGAAATTGATGGTTTAAATGAATTTTGTGGTATTAATTGTATATGTATAATGTGAATTGATGATGAAAAATGAAGATGTATATTGGATAAGGCTTGGTCGAAATGATGGAAGAAAAAATAGACTAATGTAATGAGTTGTATAATTATGATGAATATGTCTTAAATGAAGGGAATTTGATTGAATGGAATGGTGGAATGTGTTGTTGTTTGGAAGTGTTTGTTATATAATAAGATAGGAGCATAAATTACTATGATAAAGTCTTAAAAATATGACTTGATAGTCATGCACATTAGGTGTTTGATAAAATGCCCAAGTAAACTTGGCTTAGGATTTAAGGATTCGTAATGATATGCATTGGAAAGCGACTTTCATGTTTACTTAGAATAAACTTGAATTTTTACTTAGATTGATGAGTAATGGCTTAATGTGCTTGGATAAAAATGTTCTTAATTGTGTTTTGAAATGAGTAAGTATTGGATTAAAGGCATTAAATGCCTTGGAAAATGCAAAAGAAAGCTAATGTTAATAGTAAAGGAAGTAATTATGCGAGAAGCTTAATGGTCGAATCCTATAGCTTAAATATAGTGATATTGTGTTTTACACTTATGTGATGGTGTATAAATATGAGATACATCTTTATCTGTATGAATTGATATTAAACCATTCCAATTCCTTCTCGACACCTCCCAAGGATAATCCCGAATTGGATCCCAAATTGACGGGTTAGTGTGAGTTTATCCGTGTGGTTATGCACCAAAGGCGAGCAACCCTTATAGCAATAGCAAATGACCTACTTAAAGAGCCCTTTCCCATTTATTGGGGACTTCAATGGGCCTTACAAGCTCATAAAATGACAATGATTATCCTTAGACAGTGGAAATGATGGACCCAAAAAAGGTAATAGTAAGTTGTTCCGTAACAAAGTACGTGCTCCAAACCACCTGACCCAAACCAAAATCAGAATGAGAAAGAAAACAATATCGTGATGTAAGTTTATTATTCCTTGCATCATATATGAGAAGAGGTACCCAAAAATGGGCAATTTCTTGGTAGCACGTAAGTGCCACTTTGCTATGCCGGATCCAACCACTTTGGGGCCCCACGATTTAGAGATGGATAGATAGAATCTTTGAGATACGAGTCTCTTAGCCCCTGTTTGTTTCAGCTTTTGGAAGGTCCAAAAGCACTTTTTTCTACCGCAAAAGCTATTTTTTAAAAAAACTGAGTGTTTGGCTGCAAATTTTAAAAGTGCTTTTAAAGTAGAAATAGCTTTTTGAAAAGCCCAAATACAGCTTTTTCAAAAGCTAAAATTTGGAGCTTTTTAAAAAAGCTCCAAAAACAGCTTATTCGGGTAGACATTTTTCCGTCACATACGTATATATCCTAAAAATGAGATTGTTGGCGGTCATTGTTGCTCGAGGTGAGTCTTTGTACCTCCACTCCCTTCTTCATCGCCACCACCGCAACAGACCCATCACCACCCCATCCACGACTGCCCTTCCCTCGACGGACTTCGACCAGACTGATGTTCCCTCTCTCCTCGTTTCAATCCTATCCAACCAAAACTGGCAGAAACACCCTGCCCTCCGCATGGTTATGCCCATTATATCTTCATCTCACGTGTCCTCTCTGTTCAGCAACAATTCCAATCTTGATCCCCAGATCGCTTTCAACTTCTTCCATTTTGTTGGCCGGAGACCATATTCAAACACAGTGTGCAGTCTCATTTTCTCCTTCTAAAAATTTTAATTCCTCATAACTTTGCTGGGATTGCTGAGAAAATGAGGATTTTTATGATTAAGGGTTGCGCTTCTGTCGATGATGTTTGTTTTGTTTTGGAATGTGTGAGAGAATTGTTTTGTTTTATGATCATCCTTTTAAATTCTTTTGAGATTCTTTTAAATATTATAAATTAAAAATTAAATTATTTGATATTAAATTTAAATTTATACTCTTCATATAATATATACATGCATAATACTTCCTTTTAGTTTTACAAATACATCAAAATATTATTTAT
>JANTNU010000007.1:3258806-3308683 GCA_024752395.1 Erythroxylum havanense | reverse complement strand
TCTTCATGCTGTTTACATAATCAATCGTTTACCTACTCCTTTGCTTAATAATCAGTCACCTTATGCTGTTTTATATTATTCAAAAGTTGACTATTCTTTATTTAGCCCCTGTTTGTTTCAGCTTTTGGAAGCTGCAAAAGCACTTTTCTCTACCGCAAAAACTATTTTAAAGAAAAAGTGAGTGTTTGGCTGAAAATTTCAAAAGTGCTTTTGAAGTAGAAATAGATTTTTTAAAAGCCCAAATACAGCTTTTTCAAATGCTAAAATTTGGAGCTTTTCAGAAAAGCTCCAAAAACAGCTTATTAGGGTAGACATTTTTCCGTCACATACGTATATATCAAAGTTTGGTTACTGTTCTATTTCTTTTCTTTTGTTCTGTTTATATGAAAAACTCATCTTCTCCAACAAACAGAAACAACTGAGAATTTCTCTTCAGGGAGGAACTCCACCCCGAAGACTTGGATCAGCACTTGAGACCAGTAGGCAATAGAAAACGCAACAATGTCTAGGTACCCAATAGTCTCACCTCCAAAGAACTCCTTTCCTTTAAGTTCATTCTCAAAAATCTTCATCTGTTCACCAGCTTCTTCTATGATCTTTGGTAGCTCTTCGTCTTTAGCGCCGTGAGTTTTCACTAGTGTTTGCAGGATCTGCATATAATAAGCACACATCAATATAAAAAAAAATTGAGATTGGTTTTGTGAACTGGGTTATACTTGAGAAGCAAAGCACTCCTGTTTGATAGGTCTTCCTCTATGTGTTCGTACTATATACCCTTCAGTTTCAGAGCTATCTCTATTCTGCCATTCAAAGGATTAACCCAATTCCCCAATAGCTTCACCTCTTCAGTGCAATATAATGGAATATATATATATATATATATATTAAAATTTAACTACTAAAATATAATATTCAAAAGTATTTAATAAAAATTATTTATTTATCTCTTTTAGAATTCTTTAAAACACTATAAATTAAATTTAAAATGATACATACATACATAATAATTCATTTCAAAATTTTAAAAATATATCCAAACATTAATATAGTTAAAATTAATAAAAGTGCTTTTTTATTTTTATGTTACCAAACAGTCTACTGTATGAAGCTCTTTTAAAAAAACCATTTTTTTTAATTGACAGCCAAACAGTCAACTGACTTTTTAAAAAAGCTCTTCTCAGAAAAGCTCTACTAATAAAAGCTCTACTGATAAAAGCTCTACTGATAAAAGCTCAACCAAACGGGCCCTTAGTCTACATGTATCTCATATTTATACGCCATCATATAAGTGTATAAAACACAATATTACTATCTTCAAGCTATAGAATTCGACCATTAAGCTTCTCACATGGTATTTCCCTTACTATTCACATTAGCTTTTCTTTTGATTTTTTCAAGGTATTTAATGCCTTTAATCTAATACTTACTGATTTCAAAACATAATCAAACATGTATCTCATATTTATACACCATCACATAAGTGTATAAAACACAATATCACTATATTTAAGCTATAGGATTCGACCATTAAATTTCTCACATAGTTACTTCCCTTACTATTTTCATTAGCTTTTCTTTTGCATTTTTCAAGGCATTTAATGCCTTTAATCCAATACTTACTCATTTCGAAACATAATTAAGCACATTTTTATCAAAACTCATTAGGCCATTACTCATCAATCTAAGCAAAAATTCAAGTTTACTAAGTAAACATGAAAGTCGTTTTTCAATGCATATCATTACGAATCTTTAAATCCTAAGTCAAGTTTACTTAAGCATTTTATCAAACACCTAATGTGCATAACTTTCAAGTCATATTTTTAAGACTTTATCATAGTAATTCATGCTCCTATCTTATTATATAACAAACACTTCCAAACAACGACACATTCCATCACTTCATTCAATCCAATTCCCTTCATTCAAGTCATATTCATTATAATTATACAACTCATTATATTAGCCCATTTTTTCTCCCATCATTTCGACCAAGCTTATCCAATATAGATTTTCTTCATTTTTCATCACCAATTCACATTATACATATACAATTAACACCATAGAATTCATTTAAACCATCAATTTCAAAAGATATTCAAAAATTCACAAACTTCCACCAAAAGAGAACATTTTGGTTTTGGCTTAAGGGGATTTCTCCATGACTCAACCATGTTTCATGTATATTTAAGCATGGAGAAAAACATATCTTAACACCAAAGTCAAAATCATAATGTAAAGAAAGATGAGACAAAATTTACCTAAACTTTCCTTTGATGATATCTTAAAATCCTTTGAGAATTTCTCAAATGTAATAGATTTGAGTTCTTTGATTTGAAATTAACCTAGAACACCTTGATTTGGGTTGGGGTATAAAATAAAATGGTAGAATTTTATTGATGGTCGAATGGGTTCTTCTCCTCCTCTCTTCTTCTTTCTCCTCCTTTCTCCTTTCTTTCAATTAAAACAAAATGTTTCGAGTCTTGAATGGTAGAGTACACGGCCACACATGGAAGAAGGGTCTAGAATATTGACTCTTCTTTGACCAAATATGATGAAATTATCTTTTTACCCTTAGGTTATATGAAATTACTATTATACCCTCCAAACTTTTCCTAAATTTGCAATTAAGCCCAAAATTTTGGAATGAACAAAACTTTTATTTTTATTTTGGTCCTCGGACTTTTGAAAATAGTAATTAATCTCCTTAACTTTATAAAATTACATATTAATTCTTTAAGAATTAAAAAATTACATTTAAGTCCATTAACATTTAACAATTGGCAAGTAAGCCCTAATGTATATCAACTTTTCCAATTAAGTTTTCTAAGTGTCCAATAAGTTTATAAATTATGTCTAATCACATCAAGGCATTAGAGCACATTTAACTCAACCACTATGGTCATATGCATCAAATGAATTCAAATTTATATAATTAAAAACTTATATGTTAGAAATCTCCAAGATTTTGCATACCGATAAACTCTAAGTTCATATAAGGGCATATAACATTATAAATCAATGACATATATATCCCAAAAGGATTTAAATACATCTTTGAACTCATTTACAACCATGTATATATCAATATACAATAGCATCACTAAGTACAGACCAATACAAAAGGGCTCAGAGAGTACGACGTTACAAGTCCTCCCCTCTTAAAATAGTTTCGTCCTCGAAACTCCTAAGTCGAGGATACAAATAAATGGGGGTATTGACGTCTCATATTATCCTTAGGCTTCCATGTCATCTCCTCGACCTTGTCGCTCTTTCAAAGAACTTTGACCATGGGAACCTCTTTACTGTGAAACCTCTTTATTTGTCGATCCAAAATTTGTACTGATTTTACCTCAAAACTTAGGTCTTCTCTCAGCTCTACTAAAGGTGTCTCCAAAACTTGAGATGGATCCGATATGTACTTTTTAAGCATCGACATATGTAACGCATTAAGGATCCTATCTTAAGTCCGGTGGCAATTCCAATCGATTTGCCACAATCCCGACACTCTCTAGGATACAAAAAGGTCCGATAAATTGAGAGTTTAGCTTCCCTCAGCTATGAAATTGGATAATACCTTTCCATAGTGACATCCAAAAGAAAACGATATTACCCACTGCAAACTCTAATGGTTGTTGTCTCTGATCTACGTAACTCTTTTGACGATCTTGGGCGACTTTTATCTTCTCTCGAATGACTTTTACTTTCTGAGTGGTATCTTCTATCAAGTCGGCTCATTCGACTTTGACTATACCAACCTCATCCCAACATAGAGGTGTCTTGTACTTGCTCCCATAAAATGCTTCATATGGTGGCATACTGATACTTGTTTGATAATTATTGTTATAATCAAACTCTATAAAAGGCAAGTGTGGTCTCAACTCCCTTTGAATTCCATCACATATGCTCTCAACATGTCATTCAGCGTCTGAATGGTCCTCTTCGATTGACCATCGGTCTTGGGGTGGAAAGTACTAAACTTCAGTTTAGTATCCAAAGATTCTTGAAATTTTGGCCAAAATCGTGAGATGAATTTAGGATCCCTATCTAATATTATAGAAACTGGCACCCTGTGCAGCTTTACAATCTCATCGATATACAGCTTTGCCAACCTCTCCAATGAGTAGATTGTGTGGATAGGCAAAAAATGAGCAGACTTTGTCAATCTATCCACTATAACCCAAATAGCATTGTGACCCTTCGATGTACGAGGTAGTCCAACTACAAAATTTATTGTTATATGTTCCCATTTTCATTCTGAAATAGGCAAAGACTGTGACATATCTGCTAGTTTCTGATATCCGCCTTAATCTGTTGACAGGAAAGACATCTTGCCACAAATTCTGCTCTCTCTCTTCATCTCTGGCCACCAATAACTCTCTCTAAAAGTTCGATACATCGTGCTATCAGGATGCATAGCATAAGCTGAACTGTGAGCTTCTTCTAAGATAGCTCCCCTGAGACCCTAGTCATTTGACACAAAGACCTTGTCTTTGAAGACTAACAATCCATCTTCTCTCAGTCAAAACCCCTCACTCTTTTCGGATGGCAATTTCTCTCGAATGACTCTTAACTCAGGATCGTTCGCCTACGATCTTCTGATCTCATCAAATAATGTCGGCCAAACTTGAAACCGTGTTAGCAATGTTCCATCGTCTTCTGCCACTGAGAGTCCAATCTCAAGACTCCACACACTCATCAAATACATCATGTAAGGATTTTGCTTAACAATTACTACCGAACAGGACTTACGACTCAGTGCATCGGCTACCACATTTCCTTTTCCCGGGTGATAATCATTAAGTCATAATCTTTAATCAATTACAATCATCTCCTTTGTCTGAGTTTTAGCCCCTTCTGTGTCATTAGGTACTTTAGACTCTTGTGGTCGGTGTATATATACGACAAGTCTCCCTATAAAAATAGTGTCTCTAAATCTTAAGTGCAAACACTACCGCAGATAGCTCCAAATTATGTGTGGGATAATTTAGCTCGTGCTTCTTTAGCTGTCTAGAAGTATATTCGATCACTTACCTGACCTGCATAAGTATACAGCCAAGTCCCTGACAACTGGTATCAGTGTACATCTCATACCCAACCCCCTGGGTAGGTAGAGCGAGCACTAGTACAGAAGTCAATCGCCTCTTCAGCTCTTGGAATCTCGCTTCGCAGTTGTCATCCTACTGAAATTTTATCCCCTTTCGGGTAGGCTTTGACAAAGGGACTGTAAGTATTGAGAAATTGTCAACAAATCTTCGATAATAATAAGCTAACCTCAGAAAACTGCGGACTTCTGTCACATTCTTGGGCTATTCTCACGTAAGTATAACTTCCACTTTCTTCGAGTTCACATAAATACCTTCTCCTGATGCCACATGCTTAAGGAATCTTATCTCCTTCAACTAAAATTCACCCTTTAAGAACTTTGCAAAAAACTGTTTTTCTCGAAGTATTTGCAGCACAATCTGAAGATGTCTAACATGCTCCTCTCCATCCTTAGAATAAATCAGAAGGTCATTCATGAAGACTGTGATAAACATGGAACACCTTGTTCATGAAATCCATAAATGCTACAGGTATATTTGTCAATCCGAATCGCAGCACCAAAAATTTATACTATCCATACCTAGTCTGGAAAACAATCTTGTGTAGATCATTTTTATTAATCTTCAACTGATGGGTTACTAGACCTCAGATCTATCTTTAAGAATATTGTAGCTCCTCTTAACTGATCAAACAAGTCATTAACTCTGGGGAGTGGATATTTAGTAACCTTGTTCAACTGCCAATAAGGTAGCAATTTAGGTAACTTCTCTGGAAAGACATCGGGGAACTTGTACACAATAGGGACATTTTTCAGTTCCACCCTTTGTGCTGAAATGTCAATCACGTGTGGAGGTATGCTTGACATCCCTGGCGAATCAACCTCTTAGCTTTGATCACCGATATCAAACAACTTGGGAATATCTGTCGATCACCAGTAAATTTAATTGGGACTCCACCCTGAGGGTAAAACTCCACCTCTTTTTAAAAATAATTAACCCTAACACGATACCTTTTTAACTGGTCAATTCTCAATATTAACTTGAAATCTTGGAGATCGAGGGGAATAAGATCTGCCTCTAACACAGTATCACCAATCTTTATTTCACAGGCCGTATATACTTCATCATAAGCCACTTGCTTTCAAAGAGGAATGACTACAATGAGAGGGGGATCTAACGACTCAAGGGATGACTAAGCGAAGGTTACATTGACAGAAGACTTTTGCGTGCCAGTGTCAATCAAAATTTTAGCGTCTCTACCAAGAACACACATAACACCTTATAACACTATGGGTTAGCACTCATAATATTTAAGAGTTTTTCGGTACTGCATAGAACATGCATCATAATATAGCAATACAACAACAAAGAAATGTTCATCTAGAAAATACCTGTAATCATTCAGATTGGCTCGAATGTCCTTCTCCGTCATTGCATAAACTCATGCTTGATCTTGCGAAGCAAGACGTTGCTGACCTGCTGGAGGTGTACTACTGTCCACACTAGTCCTCTGTGTGGATCCAGAAGACTGAGCACCTGCCCTGGCAATCTCCCCTCTGTGTCTCACTAGTTGCACCGAGCTATCTCCTCGAGTTGTCCAAGCCAACTGTGGATAATCTCTCCTCATGTGCCCTATCTATCTACACTAAAAACACTTTCCCAGCTCTGTACACTTCCCTGAATGTACCTTTCTGCAGTTTCTACACTATTCGGATCGATATGATCGAGCTCGAGAATCAGAGTTAGTAGTAGGGGCAGTGCTTTGACCTCTCGGTCGTGGTGATCGTAAATTGATAGGTGATGATGCAACGCCTCCAGTACTACCCGAAGCTGAACTACCACGGCTCCTCTTGGGCTGCTGGTTAGAGGAACCTCCTCCCTTTCTTTTCCGGTTCTTTTCCTCCCACTATCTTTCACGCTCTTTCACTAACCTCTTGTCTTTCTTGGCCGACTGTACCATCTCCTTAAACGTGGTAGTGGGGGTAACCGTCATCCTCTCCTGGATCACCAAATGTAATCCAGTCTCAAACCGAACACACAGACTCTTTATCTGCCATGTATTCAGGGACATAGGTGACAAACTCTCTTAACTCTGTCTCGAACTCGTGCATTGACTTATTCTCTTGTGTCAGTGTAAAGAAGGTAGCCTTCTTTTGATCTCTATCAAATCTAGTATAATATTGTTCGTTGAATTCGTTGATAAAATCCATCCAGGTAATTTGATTACGGTAACGTCTTTGGACATTTTTCGACCAGACTCTAGCGTCACCCTTCAGCATTTGGATAACAACCTTCAGTTTTATCTCATCAAATAGCCCCATATCGTGAAATGTTTTTGCAGTCCGTCTCATCCAAGTTTGAGCCTCAGTAATGTCACCGTGCTCATCAAAGGTACCACACCCAAGATTTCTTGCCTCCTTAATATACCCTGAGATTTCAAGCATCAGATGTTACCCTGGTGTAGGACTAGGTACCACTACTAGCTGCTATAGTGACGATACTTGTGGTGGCATCTGTGGCGCTCCAACCCCAGATTGATGCTGCGTAGTGTACTGTGCCCAATGTCATCACCTACTACAGAGCCTCCCTTAGCACCGGTGGTAAATTTGGCTATGCTATCGCCGATGGTGTTATAGTGTGAGGCTGCTTATGAGTCGAAGAGCTAGTAATCGCTGGTTCTGCGACTGCTTCAACGCTATGTTTGTCTGGCTCTGGTTGCAAAGGTCCAACCTTGCGACGACTTCTGCTTTTTAGTACAACCATGCTATCATTATAAAATCAAAGAAAAAGACATTTTTCAATAAAATAGATCAGACTAAGCCTAGCTTATCCGATATCTTAAACATCCCAAGGAATGTTGACAAGTACTCTCACGGAGATCGAAATCATCCGACCATTAAGGACGTCAGCTTAACGATCCGAGACTCAACTTCTCGATCAAAGACTTTCGACACCTAGACTCGACTCCTAAGGCTCATGAACTTTTTGAAAATAGAAATAACACTTTTGAAAATGTAAAAACTAGGCTCTTATACTAATTTCATTATCATGTGCTCGATGTGGTACCGGGACGTGACAATCATAGCATTTATACCCTTTTTGTGTAGCAGAGTAACCTAGAAACAAACATTTTTTGGCTCTTGGATCAAGTTTGTTGTGTGAATAACTGTGAATAAAGATTGTACACCCGAAAACTTTTAAAAGAAGGTTAGTTTCAAGATGAGTAGTAGTATGGGTTTCTTGAAATTTCTGAAGAGCTGTTGTGAAAAAAAGAACACGACTAGGCATTCTATTAATAAGGTAGGTTGCAGTAAGAATAACATCCCCCTAAAAGAATTTTGGAACATAGCTAGTGAACATCAAGGCCCTAGCTACTTCAAGAAGGTGTCTATTTTTTTGCTCAACAATCCTATTTTGTTAAGAACTATTCACACAGGTACTTTTGTGGACAATTCCATGTTTTTGGAAGAATGTATGAAGATGTTGATTAAAATAGGACTTGAATACTTGTTTGGAATTAATTTTTTATCATTTGATAAAAGTTGATGAACACGGTAAAGACTTCAATTTTATCCTTCAAAAGAAACACCCAACACAAACGAGTATGATCATCAGTGAATGTAATGAACCACTTTGAATTGGTTCTATTAGTAATACAAGATGGGCCCCAAAGATCACTATGGATAAGTGAAAAGGGTTTTGTGGGTTTGTATTTAGCCCTTGTAAAAGAACTTCTTTGATGCTTAGCTGATTCACAAGCGTCACATTGAATACAAAGATGTTTATTTATTGAAATCTTTGGAAACAACCGTGACATATATTGGAAGTTTGGATGACCTAACCTCTTATGCCATAACAATAGTTCATCAGTCATAGGAACAATCACACTACTACCCAAGCTGTAAGGAGTTGAATGACTTTCTTCATCTTCAAAGTAGTACGCTCCATCTACTTCTTTAGAACTGTCAATCATCTTCAGAATCTTGTTTGCAAGGTGGCCATGTGTGATATCTATGCACCAACTTGAGGGGAAGTGTTGACTAGAGTAATTAGATTGGATTATTTCTGTGTATATATTTAGAAATTAATATCTATAGTCATCTCTTCCTATAATTGAGAGATCTATCCCTATAATTGGGAGATTTGATAGTTAAGAATATCCCTTAATTATAGCTAGGTTTCTTGTATATATATCTTAGAAATAATATGTACAGATAATCAAGTTTAATATAGTTTTCTTCACTATATATGTAAATCAAAACTAATTAGGAATGTTATCCCTATCATCAAGTCTGTAACAGGCTTGGAAATATTCTATCAGTTACATATCTCTGGAATCTGTAACACTAATAAACACAAAATAATGTTGACATGCTTTTTTTTTTTTAAAATAAACTTAACTATTTTTATTTTGCATTATCTTCCCTGTGTGTGGTTTTGTGTGTGAAGTCCTTAGATGGTTGGTATGCCACTTCCTTGTTACAAAGATGGTTAATGTCTCCATGACTAAAGTTTTTCATTCTTCATTTTGCTAGATGTACAATAAATCCTGGTGAGAATGAAGCATTGGTAAGATATGCTTTGGATACATACAGTTTCTTGTCCTTGGCACCACAGGTTAGACTTCAACTTTTTTTTTTCACTTTCGAATGTTTAAAATAATTAGGGGGTTTAACTTTAGAATAGCTCCTTATAATTTTACTAACGAATGGCATTTTATAGTAATTACGTGCTTCATAATACTGAATACTAGATAGGTTGTATTTGAAAAATTTAAGCTAAATTGTCTTTTATCTGGGAACTTGTTAAGTCTAAGCAATGACTAAAACATGAAGTTGATGATATTGATGATTTTTGTAACTTTTTATTGTCAACTATGTAGCACGGATACGGTAAAATGGAGCTGTGTTTGCGTGTCGGACACCTACCTGACGTGCGGTGGACACGTGTCCATACGTATCAGAATTAAAAAATAATTTTTATCGACTCGAGCACGGCTTAATAGAATATATGCTCCATGTTTTTTTAGAGGGGCTTATAAAGTACTAAATATATATGAATTATCAAGATGTTGGAAGTCTTAGAACATATCAATCAACATATATCATATTATGAATTTCGAATTTTTTTTTCTTAATTCTAAATTTTATAATATATATCGTGTCCATGTCTACCAAATTTTAGAAGTTGGTGTGTCCCTGTGTCCGTGTTTGTGTCGTGTCACGTTTTCATATCCGTGTCCATGCTTCTTAGATTGTCAACAATGGCTACATGTTTACATATCTCTCCTTGGTTTTCCTGGGTCTAATGTCTTGTACTTTAGTGATGATTGAACAGAGAAAGAGAGGGAGGGGAAGGGAGGGGAGGGAGAAGGAGGTTTCAGAGACCTACAAAGAATACTTTTTAATAACATAGGATAAGATTGTAAAAGTGAGAGTGTAGATTATCAACTAAGGCTATGTAATGTACATGTCAATTATTTAAATCAATAATGCGAATTATCATTGTTACTTTATTAACCCTTAAGTCTGTTTATGTTGGGCAACATTGAAATCAAGATAACCAAATCCAAGGCAAGTGATACCTATTAGCTTTTCAAACCCAACAGAAAGTGTTTCTGAAATTCTCGATTATCTTTAATGCTCCTTATAATTATCATGAGCTCTGACTACGAGAGATTCGCTGAAGAATTTTCTTCTCCAAATGAGATGACTAAAATTATAGTCCAAACTAATAACTCCTGCCACTGTAATGCTCCTCTCGCATTTCAATATCCCTTTGTTCCTAAGGCGAGAAGCACGGTTTGCTTTTCGCTTTCTTTCTTTAAGCAATTGGGTTTTGAGCTTGATTGAGGTGCAACTAGGACAATGTTTTGGGAGACATTTTTTTTTGGAAATTAAAACAGAATTCTTTATTAATTATAGCAAAGCTATTACAAGGTTACAATAGGTCCCAATTACAAGAGAGAATCAACAAAAACAACAGCAGAAGTTACAAGCAGCTCATTTTAAATGTTCCATCTCATTTTCATAGCTGAAGTAAGTTGATTGTGTGCTGATTTAGCTACCATAATCTCCCGTATCCAGTTGAGGTTAGCTTCAGCTAGGTACGTAGTGCTTTTTGGTATCTTCCCCTTTATAAAATCTGGAATTCCTCTCTTTTCAAATGGTATAAATGGTGGTGGTAAAAGCTGTATTCAGGATCCCTGCCTTTGGCTTCAGTTGCTTGGTTTTAGCTAAGATCCAGTTCAACACCCCACTCCACTCGTAATTATAGCAAAACTTCCCTAACTTGTACATTATTCGACTCTATATTGTTTTAGAATATTTGCAGTGAGAAAAATATACTCCCCAATCTCCATATTCACCTTACAAATTACACAGATTGGATCTTATTTTGGGAGATTATTGTTTACAGGAAAGGTCATGGTCCACTTTATATGAACAAGTTAATACTGAATATGGAAAATAGTGTTCTAATGCCTTTTCTTATAGGTTATCCATTGTTCTTTTAACCTTGAAGATGAATCTTGATGAACTAAATTTGCACACGAACGTACCAGTTTGATTAAACATGCAATTGAGAATGGTTTTTTTTATATGTCCCAGTGTCCAAGAATTGGAGGGCCTGGCCTGATTGGTCGGTGCGAATATCAAAATGGTCACATTGAGTAAGTAGTGCTGTCCTTTCATATGGCTTTGCTTCATTTAATTTCTTATATTTGGTGCAAAATATGTTTACTGGTTATATATGGAAACTATATCATTTAGTCTGCTTCCTTAATCTCTTGGTTTGTTATTAATGCTTGTCTAGGATGTGGCATTCTCTTATATATTTTTGTTGATTGATTAGTTATTGGAAAAAAGTCAGGCAGCTGACTTGTTTGTATTAAAGAGTACTAAAGTTCGAGGCAGTTTGCGGTTGTTAGCTTTGCATTCTAAAATTAAAAAAGGAAACTGATTGTAATTACTTGAAACTGAATGTTGCAACTTATATCTTTCCATTGTTGTTTTCTATTGGACTGAATGACGACTATGTTGCTCATTTATAACTTGAAACTGCATGTTGCAACATATATCTTTCCATTATTGTTTTCTATTGGACTGAATGAAGACTAAGTTGCTCATATATAATGAATGTCCAAGGAGCTAGAAAGAGTTATGAGAAAAGGTTTTTTCAAATGGTTAAAGCTATTGCTCGTGTGTGCTCTGATCTTCTTTCTAGAAAAGCTATTTCTATTTCAATGAGCATTCTGTTTTATAAAATGAAAAATTTTACCTCAAGTTAATTTGGTAGGGAAATGCATTTTGTGGCAGACTGACTGAGTTTGTAGCTGTGTTCATATTTATAAACTGTGAAGCTGACTCTGGTTCTATGTTAACCATCCAAACTGTTAAACCCAAAGAAATGTATGTTTTTTTCGTAGATCCTGTGATCAATTTCTGCCACGTTATTGGTAGATTTGTCTTGACGGCTATAATTTCCTTTCTATTGAGCTGACAATTCTAGCATCAAATCTCATCATCATGTCAAGTTGCTGTGAGATGATTGATTACTCTGAAAGGCATTTTGTGTCCATTACAAACTAACTGCTGTGGATACTCTTGCAGGGAATGGTTAAAACCTGGGGAAGAAGAATTTGTCCAGAGATTTGATCCGTCATCTTCTCTTGACACGATAGGTTTTTTCATAGCCAAGTTTAATGTTGGCTTGAAAGACGTTTGATTTTTACAGAAACAACTCCCATGTTTATTCTAACAACTTAGGTCGTGGCTTGAATGAAGCATTGGAGTTTAACCACATGAAAGCTTGACGGCTGTTTCGTAGAGCATGAGAAGACCCTCCTATACTTTTTATAGTATTTTTGGCTGAGTCTCAGAATGTGAAGCCCGGGATGATATGTTGCATGAAATTTGAAGAGCACGCCAAGTTTGTAACACTTTGTTTCTGTCCTATTTTTGCTTTCTCATGGAGAGCATCAGAAAAAGAATGATTTTCTTGTATCCAGAAAACAGTCTTGAGGTAGCTAGCCTTACAATTTAGTTCTGAAAACAGTTAGCTATGCTGGTTCTGTTGTTCAGTGATTTGATAACCTAGATCCCGCTAAAGCTTTTTTCATTCAGAAGACATTTTATGTTTCTCGTGCATCTTGCCCCCAGCTTATGGAGTTTAGGGTACATCTCCTACTTAGATGATTCTTTGCATTGCACATGATCATTTTTTTGGCCTTTTTTCTCATGTGAAACAAGCGTGAAAGCTCCTCCCAAAAGTAACGGATTTAGATTTAGTTCAACTTCAACTACACAAGTTATGATGCAGTTCCTTTTTTTGATTGAAACTTGATGCATCATGCATGGCATTACTTGCTTTATAAAGAAGAGTTATGTTTTGTGACATCTTCTACTTTTATGATTCCTAAGATGTTAGGAGATACAGTTGTCCTGAGGGATTAGCTTTACAGAAACTATTAACTTCTGAACTAAAAGTATTGTCAAACTGATGTAGCCTAATTTTACTTGGAAACATACAAATGGAGCTAATAAAAATCAAGTGGGAAGGACTTACTGGGAGACATGCATGGCCCAGAGATGGTTTTCACATATCTGTCCATTTGTGAATCCCACTACCAGCAGACATTTGAGGGAAAATCTCCCATTTCAAATAGGATAACTAAACTATTATTCATGAACAATCAATAAATAAAAAATCATAATCAATAAGTTAATTATCTTAACACATTTTAATTGATGTTCCAATGAATTAAAAGATACAAAATCATATCTATCAACCTAATTATGACAGATATAAACAAGGGTTTGTCATTATATGATATTTAAATTTGAAACCAAAGCTAATATTTACATTTGAAATTTACTTACTTCTAAGACATGGAACTAAATACGTTTTTTCTTCTAACATAAAAAATTATAAATTTTCAAATATTCTAGACAAGCAACATGCAATGATGAAATTTATTAATTGATGCATAAATAAAGAAATGATAAATTTTAGTTAAAGATCCTAACCTTAACAAGCATTATAATAGTTTAGTCATTGTACACATAGTCAAAGGAATCTAGCTTTTGAATGTGATTTACATTAATGACAATGATTAATATAATTTATCATGAACTACTTGACATCTTATTAAAAAATGGAAACTTGTTTCTTGATGGGTAAGAAATGAAATAAATGTTGGTTCTTATATGACACTAAAAGGATAATTAATTGAGTGCGTATGAAATCTTAATTTTTTAGAAATAGTTGATAATTTGCCGAGGAAAAGGAGTGAATGTCATTGTTAATACTTATGATTAATTCAATTTCAAGCAACTAAAAGTGTCTATGATGTGAAAATATATTAAAGAACACAAGGAGATGAAGACATAAATAATTTATAGTGATTTAACTGACAAATTAGATTTATATTAACTCCTTAAACATTTTTCAATAATTTTAATAATATCTTCTTCTAATGAAGAGTAAAGAACACCTTACAATCCTCTTACTTTTGAATTGAAAGAGGAAACAAGCAACCTTTCAATATCCTAGCAACAGAACCCAATTGTTATAATTCATGACTCAAAAGTCTCATCTCTGGTTAAACAACAAACTAGGGCTTATAAATGCTCACATAATGATGATCACTTGAGTGCACTTTAAAGTTTAATTAATAACAGTCTTTGTCATTTGAGATAAGATTAAATATCTAAAATATTATTTAATAGAGCCACCATTCTATCATATTAAGGAAAGATAGAGTAAAACCTAATAAAAAAAGAAACTAAAAAGATCCTAGTAATAAAAATGAGTTTGTGGTTAAATTTGAAAATAAGTAAGGTGTTAGGCATCCTATTTTACCTGCATTAGCATATACCTAAGTCCAAAAAAGTTTTTGTTATTAGAAATGATTTGATGATGTGATTTGAGTCTTATTTGGTTGTTAGGTAATGAAAGTGAGTCTCATGAGTAATTTTGATATATGGATTTAAAAAAGTACTTATGTTTAGATGTTGGTCATCTCTAATGATTTGTTAAAAAGGATTTGACTAGATTGTGGTAGATTTTTTAAAAAGAATTTGACTACATTACACTTTGGTACAAGTGTGTGGTATTTAATCATTAGGATATGACTTTTTAGTGTATGTTTGTAAATGGTTTAGTGAATTTGTAATTGTGTAAAGTCAATTGTAGCAAATAACTAAAAATCTAGTGTATCAATTGTACAGGAACTATATCACTATATCTATTAATCTTAGTTAAACAAACAAACTAAATAAAGAAAAAGAGATATTTAATTCATAAACGAATGAAAGCAACGCAAATAGACTTGCAAAATTTGTTCAATAAAGCAAACATTAGGGTTTTGGGTTTACTTGTATGAAATTCTAATTGTTAATCAAGATTGATTATCTAGATTGAAATAACAATTAACCTACCCTACCTATGCTTTCTTTCAAAGAACATAAGTATATCTAATTAGGTAACTACCATCTCTTGATGCGTATTTCAACCTAATTGAATTCAATGAGCATATTAATCTATTTGGTTATTAACATAGTCTAGGATACTTTTATTCTCTATGCACTATTTTACCTTTAGGTCCTTCCATATGATGGCTAAGTATAAACTCAACAATTAAGAACAAAGAGTGTTGGACCCTATTTCCAGAGTCCAACTCTGGAATCATAAAATGTGAGCGTATTATCCTGTAAGGTTATTTCAATAGAATCTCACTAGTCATCATTGATTCATCTTCAATCTCATACCATCTCAAAAATTCCCTATTTGATCAATTAATATATGACAACCCATTCTTATGTTTATGTCCTCAATCATCACCCTAAACATATCACTCTTTTTTTTTCTACTAAGTACATTTCAAGTTCCATTCAAGCTTAAATGTACTATAGAAAAGCATTGATAAGTCCACAAATTATAATTGTACCTGTTTTGGGACAATATGCATAACTTTCACTAGAGATATCAAATTAAGGTCATTCTAAAATAGTTTCAAAGCGATCTTCTAGATCTACAACTTCCGTGAAGACCCTAAAAAGAGATTTTGCGTTCAAAAGTGTAACATCCCATCTCCGATGGGAAGGGTAAAATGGTAATTTGGAATAGAATATGAGTGTAAAAACGTATCTCGGCATGGTCATGCCTAATATGGCCTCTATATATGCATAAATTGTAATTTTTGTATATGCACAAAAATAAAAAACACACGAAAATCCACTCCAATTTGATTTTCAAACACTAAATCATACACCTAAATGTAACACCCCACTCCCGCATGACCCGAATCTGACATCGATGGTGATATCCAAGTTCGTGCCCTGTGAGGGTGACATGCTACATCACTCAGTCAAAACTCAGTATAAATTTTTTTTTGAAACAGACACATACTTTATATTTTATGCGGAAAACAATTTACATACAATCAATAATAAGTACATTGGCCACGAGGCCCTTTTTATACATACAATTTAGTTCAGTCTGTTAACTTTACAACTTGACCTAATCATGATTAATACAAAAATTAAAAAAATACATTTCTATCTGACACTAATGCAGACACGAACTGATCCCGACTTCTTCTAGCCTTATACACCCGTTACCTAACGAGGTATTCTTCTGAATCTTGAAAAATAATTGCAAATTTTGGTTGAGTTTTACGAACTCAGTGAGGTAACCATCATCGATGGTTCACTCAATTTATACAACACATCAATTCACGTAACATATATTCACATTCTTGTATATTTGACCCCATTTCACAATTTCACTCGAGTACAGACAATTTGATACATTTCATTCGATTTAGACATACATAACCAATTGAATTCATACCACATTCAAGAATAACACAGTTGTTTCATAATTCACCTTCAGAAGTACTATATGATCAATACCACAGAATATAACGCATTTTGCCTTTCAATTAATCAAAATGATTAAATTATATGCAAATAACATGCGCATGTGACACTTTTCTAATTTATTTCGGTGTTGTGACCGAGCGTCTGAACTGTCCCAATAAGGGCACCTTAATCGTTGAGTCAGAGGCTCTGAAACTGTCCCAATAAGGGCACATTAATCGTTGAGCTAGAGGCTCTGAAACTGTCCCAATAAAGGCACATTAATCGTTGAGCCAGAGGCTCTGAATCACTATAGAGCTCGAGACCCAAATATAAACACTGAGCTAAAAGCTCTGATCGGTGGCTGCTTCGGTCACAACTGTCATTTTCTGTTCATGCATTTATGTAAGAACTGCATATGTTACAATTCATCACTTTATTACGCTCGCATTCATATTTCACACTCAATTAGCCTATGAATGACACAATATAAATTTATGTATCAAAATCAAACACATGAATCCAAATCAGTCATATCATAGGCAAGTAGATCATAAATTTACGTACCCATAACACTTCTATATCATATATTTCCAAATACTCCGAACCTTCTGTCCAGAATTCACAATCAAACACAATCCCACCATTATTCTCCATAGAGTCAAAATCAAATAATCATAAGCCAATGATAAGTAAGAAACCATCTAGGTCACTCACCTATAGCTTCCGAGCTAATGCCTGGAAGTCTCGGCAACGTCCGTGTGCTGACATTCCAAATGTGCCTCTAAACAAGCGTCAAGCTCTTCAATTTTTCAAACCACTCAAATTCCTCTACCTCTCACCAACACCTACGACTATCACTCCAATACACACACAAATTATCATCTTCACAAGGCTTAAGTTTGGTCTTGGGTGTGAATAAAGGAGACGCAAGTAAGTAGCAAGGAAAGCTTCTTGTATGGGATGGAAAAAAAAACAATCGAAGGAGGGAGGAAGGAGACACCTACGGATGGAGGAGGTTTTTAACTCTCAAAGTAACTTTTAGATCTTCACCAGGAGAAGTGTCAAGAATAATGAGTGGAATACAAGCATTAAATTGGCTAAAGAGTATCATGACACATGTCATGACACTTGGCATTTAATAAGAAAAAGACAATAATCAATTTGATGAATTTGTAATAAAAGAACCCTATTAGAATTAATCTTTAATCCATCCAATACCAATTACTCTAATTACAATCCCAAATTAGTGTACCCAATATTCCAGGGCCATTGGACAGTCATTTTCGGTACCGAAAACCAAATCAGTCTGTCACTTGTAAATTTTTCGGTTTGGAAAGGTACCTAGAAAAATTTCCAGAAAAATTTCTAAAATTTCACAAAAAATGAAAAACACACGAAAATCCACTCCAATTTGATTTTTAAACACTAAATCATATGTTTCTCACAATAATACATATCCCGGGAAATGTCAGGAGTGCATGTACAATCATGTGCATATACAAAAATTACAATTTATGCATATATAGAGGTCATATTAGGCATGACCATGCCGAGATACGTTTTCACACTCATATCTCATTCCAAATTACCATTTTACCCTTCCCATCGAAGATGGGATGTTACAAAAAGGGTTAAACTTGTAATTTACTATAGTTGTCTCGTATACATCTTGTGCAGCATTACTAACTTATAAAGAACATCTCTCAACTTCGATATCTAAAAATTTCATACTCTATATCATTGGAAAGCTAAGAGGATAAAATACAACTTTCAAAAAGGCAACTTTGTCTAAATCAGCTTAGATTAATATAATTTTTCTTTTGAAGTGAAAACACAGATTTTACCCCTAGGAAATGCTTGAGAATGCAATGCAAAAACTTGAAAAGTCACTAGCAAAACACAAATATATTTCATTAACATCAAAAGAAAAGAGTTTTACAAAGTTTTAATGGGCATTTCAGGCCACAATACATCATTGGTCTCATAACCCAAAAATACAAAATATAAATGAATGAGTAATACTTAAAATGCGGCTAAAACCTTGTGTTTTCTATAAACTAACTTAAAATACAAAAATATGCAGATTTAGAGTGATGCCTTGACTCTCGATCATTCGCTCTCTTGCTCATCACCTGGAGATGGGGAGGAATGGGGGTGAGCTTAAAAGCTTGTGGGTAATAAGTTTATAACAGAGAAATAAACAAAACTATTGAAAATATTGATTGCCATAGTAAATTTGCATTTAATCCATAAAACATGTATTTCTCAAATTCTCAACTTGTCAAACATTTCATAAACAATATAAGTTATGTATTCATCAAAGTTGTCAACAAATCATAAACACATAAGAACCCATAAAGCATATTCACTAAAATTAATTCTAGAATAATTAAACCCATGTATTTTCTAAGCTTAATAAACTAAGACCCTTCCAAAAATCCCATTCGATAGGAATACAAATTAAGAACCCATAAAGCATATTCACTAAAATTGATTCTAGAATAATTAAACCCATGCATTTTCTAAGCTTAATAAACTAAGACCCTTCCAAAAATCCAAAGGATTAAGAATGAACTTACCTTGAATCTTTATCAAATAAAGAGATTTTTGACTCAAATGGAAGCTCTTCTCTTCCTTTTTCTTTTTCTCTTTTTAAACAACCTCAAAATCACTTTTGAAAGCCAAGAAAAGATGAAACCCTAACTTGATCTTCCTTCTTTTCTCTCAAAAACGAAACCCTCTCTCCTTTCTCTCTTCTTTTTCATTTTTCTCTTCTTTCTCTCCCTTATTCACATTTTTTTTCCTTCTTAAGAGAAAGACTACACTTTCTTCTTTCAATTATACCCTTAATGAGTGTGAAATGTCAACTTTGCCCTTCCTTTATGTTTTATGGCTTTTATGCTTAAGTGATATGCCAAAATTGCCCTTTATACACTCTTACTATTTTAATTCAACTAACCAATATAGTAAAATCCTACTAACATTGATATAATAATTAACTTCAAAAATTAATCTATCAATGGATTAATTTTTCAATCCATTGATAGAAAAATTAATGGATTGAAAATTAATAATTCTTCAAAAATTATTCATGTTTTGGCTATTATAGGTTTCTTCATGGACAAACGGTCAATTTTTCCTATGATTCAAGCTTTGACTCAACGAAATTGGAAGGGTAGAGGCACACAAGAAGCGATGCTAACTGAGAATGATAACATTATTTTTACCTTTAGTTCAAAATTTGAGGCTCAAATTGCAGAAGGCTCTTGGCACATTGCACAACTCCCATTATTCCTCCAGACATGGCAATATGGTATGGAATTAAAAAAATCAGATTAAAAAAATATTACTTTATGGTTGAACACACATAATATTTTGTTAGAATATTGGACAATAAAAGGATTGAACATGCTAGCAAGCTATTTGGGGATGCTAATTTGCATGGATGAAAATATAACTATAAGCAAATGTGTTAGCTACACTCGATTTTATGTGAGTATGGACATCTCTAAGGAAATGAAAGATAGTATCCATATACTGAGGATGGCGGGTTGAAAATCTCTTAAAAAAGACAAAGTAATGGTTACCTATCAATGGAAACCGCCCCTATAAGCTTAAGGTAAAAAATGGCAACCTATAGGGAAAGTTTTTGAGATAGGGGATTATTAAGAGTTTTTGGGGATTGATTCACTGCCAGTGAAGGAATCAATGCATCAATTGCAACTACACCTATATGTAAAAGAATTTGGTACATAAGAGACCACTAGACACGGTGGCTCGATTCCATCTGGGACCACTAAAAGTGAATCACATAAACCCATCATTGGTCTCTTATAGCCATTAGCATCCCAATAGAATTTGAGGAAGGAAATAAGCAATTTGGTCCAAAATAAAACGATTGAACTAGATTTGATGAATAGGCCTTGTCTTGAAGGAGAAGAGAATGGGGAGATTGAATGTAGCACCCCATTCTCATAGGACATATTCTCGAACAAATCATTAGTATTCGAGAACATACTCTACGAGGTTATATGCTAGGGCAGTCAGTCGATCATACTCAATTCAAAATTTTAGAAATATCACACGCATATCCGAAAAATTGATAATTTAACTTGCGGCCCACTTTACTCATACTAATCTCAGTTATAAATGTCACAAACCAAAAACACATCATCATAAAGTCCAGTGATCATCTGGGTCCAATACAAATATAAATGTGTTTCATCAAACTGTTATTACAAGCAAAATTCATTTACGCAATAAATAATGCTTCAGAATACAATTTCTAATACTAAAAATAACAGAAAACATGTGCAGACGCCGACTGATCTTGACCTCTAACTCTTATCCGAATGCAGTGGTTAGACACCAATTAGTCTAACTGGGTATCCCCTGAACCTGAAAGACAATGTTACAAATTTTAGATCAGTTTTGCGAACTTAGTGAGCGGACCATCCTCGATGGCTTACTCATATCACATAACACAAATAGTTCACAGTTCATATTCAATTTGTAAATAAATATTAACACATATAGGAAATCACTTCATTAATTCATCATGTGGTATGTTACAAATTATAGGTGAGTTTGATCTTTAGGATTGTATTGGAAGTGCTTTCTATTTATATGTGAATATGGAAAATGTGTACTTAATTGAATGATAAATGTCGGACTCAGATCCGAAGAATGTGATAAATGACTGAGCACATTAAATGAAAGGCATTGATAGCATAATATGTGAATTGATGCATTCTATCATATTGAAATGCATGATTAGAAACAAAGAGTTGTGATCGGAGCGATCAACATGAGATAGAGCCTAAAGCTAAGCAATATATACAAAGAACCATAGGCTCAGTTATTAATGAGCCCAGTATCCACAATGGGTACGGGATAATAAAAAGAAATAAGCTCAGTATCCACAACGGATATGAGATAGTTAGGCGCTCGGTCACAACAAAATAAAAATGAATGGAGTCACATGTGCATTTTCATATGCAACTTGATATGTATTATATGGATGACTGAAATGAATTATTGAATTGCTTTGAAATAGTGTTATGACATGGTTGTATACAAGTTGTACTTGTTGGAATTTGATAGTATGAATGATTGCAATGAATTATTGAATTGCTCAAATATAATGATATGCAATGTTTGTGTACAAGATGTATTTGTTAAAATGTGATGAAAAGTGATGTGGTGTACAAGTCTTGAATAATGTGATATATTTGTTGAAGTTGGTTATATACTTGCGGTATTTGTGTTTTAACTTGAGTGAGCACATCGATGATGGTTCACTTACTAAGCTCGCAAACTCATCAAAATTGCAACATTGATTTTTAGGTACAAAGGAGAGCTAGCTTCTAAGGCAATATAGTAAAAGTATAGTACCTACATTTTGGGGACAAAATAGTTCAAAGGTCTAGTCAGCTGATTTTGAAGAGTCTAGTTAGAGTATTTTGGTCTAACGTCCTATTTCAAGTTGAACATTTTGTATAGAATTGTAAACTCTCGCATAATATGTAATGTTTATATATGAGTATAAATTGTTATGACACAATGAATGTTATGTTTGTGAATGAAATGAGAATCTTGATCTTTTGAAGATCTTGTGATATATGTGATGCCATAAATAAGATAATATATTTTCTCTAACGTGCCATTTCCGTAGGGTATGTGCTCGAATGTATGTTGGGTATATACTCTATAAAAGTGGTATGTTACACTAAAACACCTAACCAAGTTATAGGTTGGTTGTTTTAGTCCCCGTGGATAATTAGTTAGCAATTAATTTTCTATATGATCACCTATATGTAATGGACAAAAAAGATTCTATTAGTTAAATCAACAAAATGCTAACAAAACTAATGTTTTGAACTAAGTTGCTAAGGTTATAAAAGATTGATCACTTAATTAAAATTTTAAAAGTTTGGATACTAAATTAAAAAATCCCAAAAGGTTGGACACTTTAGGTTTATTATTTCTAGATGTAATTTTCATAATAATTATTTCTGTATTTTTATTTTTAGTGATAATATAACAATATAGATAAAGATAAAAATTTCTTTATCAAATAAACAAATAATGTTGAAAAATTATTACAACCAATTGCTATAAGTGCATAAACTAACAGAGTCTATTATTATTTTTAGATTGTAGTAAATAATATAGTTGTGTTAAACAATATTAATTTTCCATAATGACGTGTAAGGGATATCAAAAGATTGAAAAAGTTGGTCAAAACTGGGCACATCTTCTCCTCCATAATATGAGAAAGCATGTGAGCCACCTTTGTAATTGTAAAAGTAACTTTACATTGTTTTTAACCTAAAATAGTTAGGCAATCAAACACGCAGATACCTAAGATGAGATGTTATCTCCTATTATATAAGATGGGTAATTCTACAATGTAATGTCTCCTTTGGCTCTTCTAGAAGTGATGAGTTTGTTTAGTATGCGATTTTCTGCACATTTACACAAACTGAAAATTTGGCAATCGGTTTGCGTAGTTGAAAATTCGGGACTTCATATATTAGATATATGAAGTCGAGACAGCGTTGAAGTTTGTGTACCAGTCACTCTCAAGGTCCAAATCGGAGGAGTTTCATGGCAACGTTGAACTGAGAGGTATATCCTAATAGATACCTCAACCGATTATTAATGCGTTAATTGGAAGAGGAGATTCCCTATATAAACTTGAGAAACAATTCAGCTTTCATAAGCCCCTTTCTCACAGTTTCAACAATGGAGCTCACTAGCCACCATTGTATTTGTTTGAGTTTCATACTTACTCTAGTATTGGCTTCACAGTGCAGAGCTCGTACTGTTCAAGATGTATCAATGAATCAGAGGCACGAGGAGTGGATGGCTCTTTATGGACGAGTTTATAAGGATGCCAATGAGAAGGAGATCCGGTACAAAATATTCAAACAAAATGTCCAGCGTATCGACTCTTTTAATGCTGCCGGAAACAAGCCTTACAAGCTTGGCGTTAATCAATTTGCGGACCTCACAAATGAAGAGTTCAAAACTAGAAACAGATTCAAGGGGCATGCGTGCTCTGAGCAAGCAGGAAGTTTCAAATATGAAAAGATCACGGCTGTCCCTTCTACTATGGATTGGAGGAAGAAAGGAGCTGTAACACCCGTCAAGGACCAGGGCCAATGCGGTACTATACGTATCCTATAAATGGGTTTGATGTATTTTTAATATAATTCTCGGTCCACAGCTTACAATATATTTGAATAACATTGATTTCATTAAAAACTGCAGGGTCGTGCTGGGCATTTTCAGCAGTTGCAGCCGTGGAAGGAATCACTCAATTATCAACCAAAAAGTTGATCTCTTTATCAGAGCAAGAATTGGTTGATTGTGACGTAAAGGCAGAGGATAAAGGATGTCAGGGTGGTCTAATGGATGATGCCTTCAAATTTGTTATGAAAAACAAAGGCCTAACAACGGAGACAAATTATCCTTACACAGCATCTGATGGAAGCTGCAACTCCAACGCAGAAGCAAACCATGCAGCTAAAATAACAGGATACGAAGATGTGCCAGACAACAATGAAGCAGCTCTAATGAAGGCCGTGGCAAATCAACCAGTTGCTGTTGCCATTGATGCTGGAGGGTTTGAATTTCAATTCTATCAAAGTGGTGTCTTTACAGGAACCTGTGGCACAGACCTCGATCATGGTGTTGCAGCTGTGGGGTACGGAGAAAGCAATGGTGTCAAATATTGGCTGGTCAAGAACTCATGGGGCACACAGTGGGGAGAAGAAGGTTACATCAGAATGCAGAAAGATGTTAGTGCAAAGGAAGGGATGTGTGGAATCGCCATGCAAGCTTCTTACCCCACCGCTTGATCATCTTATTCATGATGCATAAACCTCCACATCCCATTGCTCCAAGTATGAATATCTATGTATATATTAAAAACACGTGTGCTTCTTATCATGCAGTTTCCTTTTGTTGTTTTTCAGTGTAGTGGTTGTAATAGGAAGTCATTGTATTATGCGTACGAGCATGTACATATGAAGTTATCATCATATTAATGCATTTTCAGCTTCATTTTTAACTTATTCTGATGTTTTGGCTTACAAGAATCGCTCAGTAAAAAATGCTTAACAGGCTGCGTCTAATTGCACCAGCAGTTTATTGTTTGTTCCATGATTAGTACCCTTTAAAATTCCATAGAAGGCTTAGAATGTGTTCACAAGAGTTTTGGGGGTTTTCCCACTTATCCATCCAGCAAAACTAAGCTGCAGAGACCCTCAAAAGCAAAGAAGTTGCCCAGTGAACATAAGCAATTTTGAATAAGACCAATGAATGTAAAATAATTGGTTTGAAAGATGATGTAAAATAATTGGCTTGAAAGATGGAGACTTATGAATAAAATTAGCAAAAACAGAGCAGTCATACAAAGTGGAGAAATAGCAAAATTCAGTTGTCATTGTGATTCCATATAGATCTGCACATTGAAAATGCACCAAAAGGTTAAAGTAAAAATCAACCTGCCGTGCTACAAAGGATAAAGCTGAGTACCTCACAATGAGAATGTTGCTAGCGGCCAAGAATTTCGAGGCTATAGGTTTAGCAGAGCAAGTCCTGCTGTAGAAACTATTAGGATCAACCACAGATGAAGATCTAGTAGGAAGGAATATGTGCCGGAAGTAGCTCAGGCAAAGCCTTCAAGCAAACCAAACTTCAACAGGAACTTTTTTTGGTTGCAATCCAGCATCTCATGCAAGCTACAAGCGACATTTCTCTGTTTCAATAGTTTATGCCGTGATTCTAAAGTCTTCTTTAAACCATGCTGGAAGAAGTGTGGATAATCAACAACTTCTTCAATTTGTTTCCCCATCACCTCTACCAAAAACTGGATCCTAGGCTCCAAAGAGTTTTTAATACTTTTAAACAAAATTGGGGGATAACCAGTAACCAAAGTTGCAATTTGTCTGTCCCCAAAACCGCATCTCTTGAGGTAACAGAAATTTGCTTTTAGAGACTTCTCCACATCTCTACACAAAATTTCTGGAAAGCTCATGACAACTGTTTGCAGGTCAAGCTCTGTCAGACCAGCAGACTTCAGAAAGTCTGAAGTAGGGCGCAGTCGTTTAGGAACACTGTAACCCATTATAAATGGATGTTTGACCAGCACTTTTCCAACCATCCCATCCTTTGTGAGTCCGAGACCAACAAGAAAGTCCAGTACTTCTGTCAGTTTGGAGTCAATACTGTAGCTGATAAGCCTTGGGTTAAGTAATATTAATTTGCCAAGCTGATTTTCAGGGACACCTACAGCCTGAAAAAAGGCCAAAAGTGGGCAGAGCTTCTCTTCCACACTATGAGAAAGTATGTGAGGGAACTTTGTAATTGCAGAAGCAACTTCACTTGGTTTTTTACCCAGAGTAGTTAGGCACTCAACCATGGGGATTAGCTTCTCGTTGAGACCTAGAGCAAGGATTTTTGGACACTTTGAAACAACAGAAGGGAGTTTTCTTTCCAGAATGCCAACGCTTTTCAGGTAATTCCAGTTTTCAGATGCTCTATCCCTCTCCACACCTTCAAGGCGCTTACACCTCCTCAACATGTCACGTATACTCTTGTCATCAAAGCCCCTCTCCCGGAAGAACCACATGATGCTACTACCACTCTGACAAGTGGTCATTTCCATGTTCCCTAAGAAGAAACTTAACACAAAAAGTGCAGTTTCTGCGTAACTTGTCCTAAATGGAAACAAGCTAGGCGCCAAATGAAGTAAAAGTAAAGCATAGATACCAATCAGTTCTGCAAGTGACATAAGTATGTTTTTTAATCTTTTGGCAAAAATGAATATTGCCAAAGAGAGCAACTCATTTCCAGTAGTGGAGCAAGAAATTTTTAAATCAAAAGTCTGAAGACCTGTCAGAAGACCAAAGGCTAACAAGAAATCTTGAAAAAAAAAATAAAGACAGAACTGCTCAATGAAGGCATCAACAGGCAGAAGTATACCTTTGTATACTGCAATGTATCTGAAAGAAGAACTCTGCAAAATTTCTTGCTCAAAACAAATTAAGAAGCACCATCTGCCCCTACATCCATTCCCATGAAATCCAAATGAGCAACAGAGGTTAATAGTAATCAACATACACTCTCAGCATAATCTAACACATCCTATATACATCAGACCAGAACTTTTCATATTAACAAACTAACCGTATAAGTAGATTGAACAAGATGAATCAAGTGGTTAAAGGAAGTAAAGCAAGAACTTGATAATCGAAGATCATTATGGAAAGGAAATCCATCGTATGCATTTCATCCTTCATTGTCATTTGGCACCATCTTTCTCTCTATTATCTAAATGTTAACTAGGGACCAGTGATGCAGTTCAAGTAACAACAAAACGGAGAAATAGAACTATGGAGGAATTATTCCAAATTATAGGTCAACTAAAAGAAAACCATAAAACAAATAAACAGGCTATCCATTAATAGATTAACACTCGAAAAGAAGTTGAACAGCTTTTAAACAGGTTATTCACAACCCATTGCAATACAAGCTAAAAGAAGTTGGGAATTGCGATAAATTGTCTCCATTCAGAAAGAGAGAAGGATAATTGCAGAAGGTTGCAAGGGACTCAAGGATATAACTAGGGGCATAACCAGGATAACACTCGACAGTGATAAAAAAAAAAAAAAAGAAGGAAACCCGGAAGAACGGTTAAACCTGAGGATGTAAGGAGTAAATTAGGCCAAAGCAGCGGGTTTGGAGGTTAAAGTCGCAAACTTTATGAAAAATAAGCTACAATTCTCAATACCAAGAAGATAGAGAAGAGAGCTGGTCGTGATATGGTGTAATGGTAAGTACAAGGCACAACGAGAAGTAGTTGGCGTAAATGGGCGTTGCAACTTTCTGGGTTTTTCAGACTGAGGAAGCCAAGAAGGAAGTGAACAGAAATGCAGATAATGTTGTAAAGCAACTTTTCATTATTTATATGCAATTTTCACTCGTAAATACTATTTTAATATAATTGCATTTAAAAAAAAGACTTTGATGTAGCTTTTTTTATTATTATCTGAAACGGAAGAGAAACAATACAAAATCAATATAAAGCGAAACCAAGCACTCTAACTAACATAGAGTCCTCCGATACAAAACATCTTGCTGATCGCGAAGTAGGGATTCCCGAACGGTCACCAGGGGATCCTGGAGAATGTGCAGGCCTGGGCCATGAGAAGCGGCGAGAGAAGTCATCTGGTTCGCACTCTGGTTCCCTTCACGATGTACGTGTCGCAATTGAACCTCCCAGTCACGATGAAGAAGTCGTCGGGTACCTATCACCAAAAGAAGATCATCAGTGAGGACAGGATTGGAAGAGGAGAAAATGTTAATAACCTCGAGTGAGTCAATTTTCACAATGACCCGTCGATAACCAAGCGCCCAAGCCACCTGGAGGCCAAAGTGCACGCCCCCACAATTCCACAGTAAGAGGAGAACCTCATCTGATGTTGTGTAGGAATCCGCTACGCCATCGCCCATGCGAATCCCGAATAAGTCCGCTAGCTGTAAAAATAGTATCGCCTGCTCTGACGGCCCCATCCGAATTGAGCTTGACCTAGCCCTCTGGGAGCTAAGTCCAACCTACGAAATGGCCTACGAGGCCGCTTGGATGGCGTAAAATGCAGCTTTCCACCGTCTGTGCTTTCGTAATCCACTGAACATATTCCAACACAATGCGCGTGCTTCCGACCGACCAGACAAAGCCTTTTTCAAAAAGGCTTCGGTTGTGCCATTGCCATAGAAACCAGTAAGCCACTCCATAAATCGTATGTCAATCCCCTTGGGGGTTCTGAGTCTGAACCCGTAAGTTGTGGGTCACCCAGCTTACCATATCCTGTTGGAAAAAAGTCGTATTCACCACCTCGCTGGGAAACGTCCGCCAGAAAGTTGTTGCACGAGAGCAGTCTCGAAAGACGTGGAGCGTAGATTCTGCTTGCCCACAGAAGTGACATCAAGCATCCATGGTGAGGTGACGGAGCACTCGCTGCTGGTTAGTTAGAAGCTTGTCTTTAACCAGTAACCAAAGGAAGGCTCGAATCCGTTGGGGCCAGGCCCACTTCCAAATGAGGTCCCAAGTCTGATGATGAACGGGCGGAGGGGTGTTCTCAATTAAGGCATAGGCCGACGCCACAGTGAAACGACCATGAATAGTGGAGCCCTAAGTCAACACATCATCCTGCATTCCATCCCCATGTCGATGCACCCCGGCTATGTCCAAGCAGACCATAGAAGGTAAGTACTGCTGGAAAGCGGTCCACCTCCAGTGGCCGTTGGCATCCATAAAATCCGCGACCGTTGCCTGACGCATACAATCGGGAATGGGAGTCGTCGCCAAAAGCATAAGCGGACCCCAATCCTTCACCCACCTATCCAACCAAAACCGGATGCGTCGGCCATTGCCCAGCTTCCAGTGCAGACCCTGGCGGACATACTGCCAAGTGGTGGAAAGGCTCCTCCAAAGGAGCGAGGCCCCTCGTCTGGTGATCGAATCCGGGACTGAGTGGGGGTCCAAACAATACCTAGCCTGGAGAACTCGAACCCAAAGAGCTGTGGGTTGGTGAATCAACACCCACCCCAGTTTAGTCAATAAAACATCATTTAAAGACCGAATACGCTTAAGACCCAGGCCGTCAGCTTTTTTAGGCTGGCAAACAGTATCCCAACCAACCAAATGCGTTTTACGGTGCTCTCCCGTTGAGCTCCATAGAAAATCACGCCAGAGGCGATCCAACTCATCAAACAGGTGGCGCGGAAGTTGCACCACCTGCATCGTGTAGATAGGAAGGGAGGAGAGAACAGACTGGGTGAGGGTAAGTCGTCCTGCCAGGGATAGCGCTTTAGCGCGCCAACCCACGAGTTTCTAACGTGCACGATCGATGATGCACTGATAAGTACACCGATTGGTGCGCTCATGAATTAGCGGAACTCCTAAGTACTTCCCCAGATTTTTAGTACTCTGGATACGCAGCGTCTGACTAAATCGGCAAGCCGCTGTGGGACTAACATTTTTAGAGAAGTAAATGCGCGCTTTGTCCGTGTTCACTTTTAGACCGGAAGCCTGAGAAAATTGGTCCAAGATCTGGGCAAGGACATGAGTCTGAGAATCATCGGCTTCCGCAAACAAAATTAGGTCGTTAGCGAAGAAAAGGTGGGAGAGAGGGGGCCCTTGAGGGCTTAATGGGATCGGTTTCCATATGAGATGACTCAGGCGTTCCATACACAAGACAAACAAATAAGGGGAAAGTAAGTCCCCTGACGAATACTACGAGAAGGATGGATGACATCCATCAAGGAACCTTGCCAGTCCACTTGCATAGACACCGTCGTGACACAGTTCATAATGACCTGGATCAAGGGGGATGAGAGCCCGATGTCTAGTAAGGTCTAGCGAATGAAGTCTCAACGAAGTCGATCATACGCTTTTTTTTAGGTCAATCTTAACCACTATAAAACCAGTCTTCCCAGACTTTTTGCGCATCGAATGGATGATCTCCTGGACTATAATAATGTTCTTAATAATCTGTCTTCCAGGAAGAAAACTGCATTGAGTGAGCACAACTAGGTAACTCATATGGCCCTTCAAGTGGTTCACGATAAGTTTCGAAATGATCTTGTAAAACACCGTACACAGACTAATTGGACGAAATTGGGTGAGGGTTTGCGGGGAAGGGGTTTTGGGAATGAGCACCAAAATAGTATGGTTCAGATCCTTGTCCCGGCGTTCCAGTCGGAACACTTGGTGAATATAATCCACCACTGTAGGGCCGATTTGGCTCCATTGCTTCTAAAAGAAAAGCGCGTTGAACCCATCGATCCCAGGGGCCTTGTGAGCTCGAACACTGCCGTCTGAACTTCCAGAGCATGTAGTGGTTGGGAAAGCATGTGGAATCGGTCCTTCGAAAGTGACGGGAATGCACCAGTGAGCAGGAATTGGGTAGCTGGTAAAGCATCGTCAATATAAAGCTGAGCAAAATAATTCCGGGCAACCGAGCCCAACTGACTTGGATATGAAACCAGCGTATCGTCAGATAGAAAGAGTCTCTCCACCCTGAGTTTCTTACAACGGGAGAGGGTGAGGGCGTAATAATATTTAGTATTCCTATCACCCTGTGAGATCCAGTCACAGCGGACTCTCTGGTGCCAATAAATTTCCTCCTCGCAAAGGACTTGCTGGAGTTCCCCACTAAGATGTTCCTCTAAATCGAGGAGGGAACCAGCATTATCAGTCGCCATGTGGCGCTGAATGCCCTCCAGCCTAGCTAACAAACGTTTCTTTCGGTAGAAGATGTTGCCAAAGTCAGATTTATTCCAAGCTTGAAGGTGGTCAGAAAATTTAGTGAGCGCTTCTCGCATCGTCTCCGCTGCTGGAAGCCAGTGTTGGGCAACCACACCGTCGAATATTATTTCATGTGTAACTTTTCCCACGAATATTATTTCAACGTGACCTATCGAAAAAGTTGGGTGCTATCAGACTCTTAGATTCTACTTTATTACGAGACTTCGAGACGTGATGATAATGATGATGATGATGAAATTAAAACTTTTCACTCACAAGTGCTATTTTAATGTAACTTTTAATTATCTAAATGTAATTCTTTAGTCTCAATAGCTATTTTTATTAAATTTCTAATCATTCAAATATAACCTTTTTAGTTGTAAACATTATTTTAATGCAATTTCTAGTAATTTTATTTTAACTTTTTAATTATGATCACTATTTTAATATAAATTATAACTATTTAGATAAGACATTGACCGATGTAGAAAAGAAGAGAAACAGAGAGTTATAGGACTTAAGGGCGAATTGATATTTTCGTAGAACCAACAACAACATCCCAGTTTAAGTTTCAATGATACGTTAAGTTTATAGAGATTCAAAAATACGTAGTCATATTCTTAACTAATAAAGAGACTATTTCTTATAGACCAACATGAAAAAAACAATAAAATAAATAAATAACTACATATAAATAAAGATATAAAAATGTACTAAAACAAATAATACAATGAATACATAACAAGGTAAATCAATAAAACAAACAATTCATTACAAGAAAATATTTAGGCTAAATAATTAAGAGAAATGTACTACATATTAAAGATTTAGACTAAAAACAAACTCTAAGACTCAAAGGAAAATGTTAAAAAGATCTATGAAAAAGAATATGACCTTTCCATGTGAAATCCTTTACTCGTATCATAGTACATCAAAGTTTTCTATTGAGGGTCATATCCTCAGTAAGTTCCAATAGGTCATATCATTTTTAATTGTCTCCTTTAGTTCTTCTTAGGCCTTTATTTTTTTCTTCTTACAGTCTCTAAGTATAATCTTCTCGCATATTCTCATTGGAGCATCAGGATGTCTCCTTTTAACATTTCCAATCCACTTAATTCTTATCTCTCTTCATTTTTCATTAATATTAGCTACATTTGCCTTGTCTCTTACTAATACCTTCATAATCTTATATCTTCTAGTAAGGTTGCACATTTAACGGAGCATTATCATCTCTGCTATCATTAAATTTTGACTTTGTACATGTTTGATAGACCATCACTCCGTCCTAGAAAACATGGTTGACCTAATCGTTAAACAATAGAATTTACCTTTGAGCTTGAGTGGTTTCTTTTGGTTACATAAAACTTCTAACGCACTTTTCCATTTAAGCTACCCTGATCTAATACGATGAACAATGTCCTCATCGATCTCTCTATTATTTAGGATGATAGATTTTAGATACTTAAAACACTCTTTTTATGGAATAACTTCTAAACCAGTCTTTTACCTCCACATCGGGAGCCACCCTATGGCCCAAAAAGTTACCTTTTAAGGACTCAGTTTTAGTCTTACTCAATTTAAAACTCTTCGACTTTAATGTATCCCTCTAAAGTTCTAATTTGATACTGACACTCTCTTTTGTTTCATCCACTAAAACAATAACATCAACAAATAACATACACCAAGGCACATCTCTATAAATATTCTTACTGAGCTCATCTATCACAACTGCAAACAAAAAGAGGCTCAATGAGGGGTCTTGGTGTAGCCCAATATCAATAAAAATACTCCGTATCTACCCCTATCATCCTTAGTAGTCTTTACACCTTTGTACATAGATACCTCAAGCTCTTATAATCAATGTATATCTAGAATGTCTCTCCATATAGATAGTATCTCTATATCTTTAGAACAAAAACCACTGCAGCAAACTCTATATCATGTACCTGATAATTAGTCTCGTGAGACCTTAATTGTCTCGATGCATATGCTATCACTTTACCATACTGTCTTACTAGAATAAGTCAATCACTAGAATTGGTGCCATATAGTGCCTAAATTTTTTTTAAAATTAATAGTGGTGACATTATTATTCTTATGAAATGTCTTACTCAATATAGCCCACCACTAGTTTCTTTACCACACGATATACTAGGTATAAAATCATGGAGTTAGTTTTGCATTGCTTACCTATGACTGGTTGACCACTATTGAAAAGGCCCATCCTGAAGTTCCCCTTCTGAAACCCAAATGGAGGCCTCCTAATGACCCCACGGTAGCCCTCTAATTAATATCTAACTCGACCGAAGGGTTCCTACAAAGCTAAGTCGTTCAACTATTTAAAACCTTTTATAGTTTAATAATTAAAAGCACGAAAAATAGTGGGAATTTTTTGTTTTCTATCATTTTATTGAAACTCTTGGCAGCATAATGACTGCATTTTGACATTTCTAAAATTTTTATAAGCCCTCTAAAATTTGGAAACACTTCTATATTCACACCAATTTCTCAACCATAGATTTTGGACTTTAAGTCCACCCACAAGCAACCCAAACAAATAATTCTCAACAATCACTACAATAAACTTTTAAAAGTTAAAACATGTTCACACATTTCATTTAAAAGCTTTTATAAACATCCATTCTTTATACAAATGTATATAGCAAAGTGACACACGCACAGCAACACCCTACAATACAACTAATTTTAAGGCAGAGTCTTAATTATTGCAACACATATACGTATACCAGAGCTAGTTTGTTTAAAAACATAAAAATAAGGGTGAGCTAAACGAGCGTAGTGAGTGTAATCAATTTACAAGAAAATTGAACTTTTCATAATAATATAACTGCAATATTCCAAACAATCACAAAGTTCATGATAAAAAATTTCCATAACAATTTATTCGTACAGCATCAAATCTGGTAATAACATAACTTTTCGTAAAATACAATTTCAATTTTTCTTAAATACTATTTCAAAATGCTTTTCGAAATTAAACTCATAGTATAAAAGTTTCCATTTTCTATTTTTCTTAATCAATAAACTGTGGTGAAAATAAATTTCAGATAACTTTTATATTAAAAATAAGTCATCCATTAGAATTGGTACTATATAGCACCTCTTAAATCACTTTTAAAAATAAATAATGCCAATATTGTTATTACATGACTTTTCATACTCAACTTAGCTCACCACTAGTTTCTTTATCATATGATACACTAGGCCTAAAGTCACAGAGCTGGTTCTGCATTGCTTACCCATAATCGGTTAATCACTAGTTATGGAGCTAGTTTTATATTGCTTACTCGTAAAAAGTTAACCACTAGATACCAGTAGTTACGAAGTTGGTTCTATATCACCTACCCGCACCAAGTCTTGGAGCTGGTTTATATAGCTTAATTGTGGCTGGTTAACCACTATTTACGGAGCTGGTTTTACATCACTTACCCGTAATAAGTTAACTGCCATAAATATACCAGTACAATAATATGTATAAAACCTAGCGGTGTACTGTAAACAAAAGCAACTCTCAATCATATAAAATTTAACTTTCAATTTAAAACTCATATTACTAAAGCAAAATCTTATGCTAACAATATTCACTTGTAAAATATCATTTGCACAAAACTCAGCATAAATATTCATTTCATGATCAAATGAAAACCATTCGTATAAACTCAATTTAAAGAACACCCACATGTCATTAATTCTTTTACAAAGAATTAAGTCATATAAAACAGTTAAAATATATTCACAACTTGCTAGTTTCCTTTTCACCACTTCGAAATCCTTCAATTGGCTTCGTTTTTTGATCTAAAAACCTAATACCAATACATTCAACTCCTTAATATATTTTTCAATTAAATATACCATAAACCATGTCAACTTTATTACTTTCCACATACACTCAACATCGTTAATCACATTCACATTGTTATTACTTTATAACCATATTTTTATACTAAAAAATGCCCTTAAGGCTAAACTTAACATATTATACATTAAACTCTTCTAATTCAATTTCATTTGATTTCTAACACTTAAAACCAATCCAAATACACTCCCATGACATTTTAATACATACATTTAAGCCATAAAATTTCATTGACAATTTTTTTTACAAAATCAAACACTCTAGACTGAATTTTAACCAAAAAATTCCAAATCAATTATTTTTCATTTGTTTTCTTCATTAGGATGAAAATAATGTTATGAACATCATATCATAAAACATCAAAATAGAATTTTGGATCATAACACATTTAAAACCCTAACCTTGGCCAAAAACTCATCTAATCATTTTCATAGTTTTTCTTTCATTGTTTCATCATTAAACTAACTTCCTAATGTCATTCATTAATCTTGAATCATCAAATGATAAAATAAAACAATTTAGGCAATAGATCTCACCTTTGACTAAGTTTGACCAAGTCTTCACACATTAGGTTTCCTTGATTTTCTTCTCCCAGTTACTTCCAATGTAATAAGACCTTGATATTACATAAAAAAGGTGCAATTTACATCATCAAAACCAAATCCAACTCATAACCCAACAAATCAACTTTTTTTCAACAACATAAGTAAGCTTAACTACCCATTTTCTTCTTCCTCTTCACTTGGATAGCTATGAAATCTTGTTAGATGCTTGATTAGAGGTAAAAGAGCATAAAAAATGGTTTGGATCACTCCTTTATGGCTGTAGCCAAGCCTCTCTCTTCTCCTTTCTCTTTTCTTTTTTTTCCTCTCTTTTTCTATGTTTCTCTCATCAATGGCCAGCTACCAATGTTTAAAGAAGAATAAGGCTTTGTTGAATTACAATTTTGCCCCTATTTCCATTATAATTATACCGTTATCTGTAATAAATTTACACTTTTACCCATGCCATGAGTGACCATTTAATTGGTTCTCTTCTAATGACTCATCATTCCACTACTTCTTGTAGAAATACCAAATTGTCGTTTAATGAATACAAAAAGACCAAATCGCCCTTTAATGAATTTAATTCACCAACAAAATTAAATTCTGAAAATATTTCACAACCGTCTTATCATCAAATTAACCATAAAATTCTCTAATTAAGGTCAATACATATTGATTTGATGCTTTAAAAAAATTTCAACTTGGTTTAAAATCTTCCGTACCCATTATTTTCCAAAATAGACATTTTAACCCTAAACTTTCGAAACTCCTAAAATCCATCCAATTAGGCTTATTTTTTATCCATTTCAGTATCGTTAGACTCTAACACCTATTTTGGGTATTTTTCATGTTTTCAAGATTGGGTACCCAAAATTACTATTCAAGTGAAAATACTATTCACCTGTATTCAGTATTCATCCAGAAATACTATTCACCAAAATCATTCGGATTTTATTCAAAAGTGTCATTTAAATCCTCAAAGCACATTTTGGGGCTTTTAAAGCTTGTTCGGACTCATTCTGTAGTTTTTCGGAGTTTTTGAAAATTTTCTACAAAATTTCTGGTTAAGTCTAGAATCATCTCTAGTCTATTCGTGATCTTCATTATAACCTCAATAATACTTTAAAATGCTTAAATGACTCTAGTATATCATAAATAGAGCATACTTTATAAAATGCTTGTACAACACATTACATAATATAATAATCGAACTAGGATATTACAACTATTTACGGAGTTGATTCTATATCGTTTACCCGTAATAGGTTAACTATTATAAACTGGTAGTTACAGAGCTAATTTTGCATCTCTTACCTGTAACAGGTTTCGATAGCACTTTATATACTCTGTACGTGTACTAACTGACTCATTCTCTCCCTTTTTCGCTAATAATTCTAGACGCCCCTCAGACACTACCATACACGACCAGAATACTCTGATAGATATAATAACATGTATAAAGCTTAACAGTGTATTATAGGCGAAACTCATACATTTTCAATTAATCTTATTTTCAAAATCAGTTATGGGAGGTAAATTCTATTGTTTAGCGATTAGGCCAACTATGCTCTATGAAGTGGAGTCTTGGCCCATAAGACAAGTTCATAGTCATCAGTTAATGGTGACAGAGATGAAGATGAGTGCAATCTTACTAAAGGGATAAGGTCAAAAATGTAATGATAAGGGACAAATTGAAGGTTGCTAATATTATAGACAAATTAAGAGAGACAAGGCTTAGGTGGTTTGATCATGTTAAAAGGAGACACCCAGACACTCTAGTGAGAAAATATGAAAAAATTGTACTTAGAGATTGTAAGAGACAAATAGGAAGGCCTAAGAAGTATTGAGGGCAGGTGATCAAAAATGATATGGCAATATTGAAACTTATCGAGAACACGACTCATAATAAAAAAAAACTTTGGCATGATAGGATTTAAGTAAAGGATCCCTTGTAAAGAGTTCCTAGCAGTCTTCTTTAATCTTTTAACTCATGTCTCTTATAGTTAGCCTAAGAGTTAATTACTTATTGGTATTATTTTTATTATTATGATCATCATCATCATCTTTACTATTACCACTAATATTATTACTATTATTAATTTTCTTATTATTATTATAACGTTAATGATTATTCGTGTTATTATGATTATTATTAGTATGTATATAACTTTGTAGTTATTATTTTTATTTTATTTTATATTTTATCTATTATTATTTGTATTAATTATTATTATTATTACTATTATTATTACTTTTTTAATATTTTTCTCTCAACCATTTTATTATATATTTTTATTTATTTTATTATCATTTTTAATTAGTATTTTCATTACTATTATTTATTTATTATTTATTATTTATTATTATTTGATTTGATTTTATTGTTTTATTTATTTATTTTGTCTTTTCTTAATATGGGTCATTTGGAAATAATCTTTCTACTAATTAGGAGTGAAGTTGCATGCTAATAGACCTCCATAGACTCCGCACATCAGTGGGATTTCTGCTGAGTGTTGTTATTGTTATAATTACGGTAGGATTCATAATCATTCAATTTAATGCATAATTTAAAATCACATGTCATTAATTCTTTTTCAAAAGATTTAGTCATATAAAACAATTAAATTACACTCATAACTTGCTAGTGTTCTTTTCATTACTTTGAATCCTTCAAATGGCTTCATTTTTTGATCCAAAAACCTAATACAAATATATTTGACTCCTTAACATATTTTTCAACCCTATATACCATAAATCATTTCAACTTTGTTAGTTTCCAAATGCACTCCATATACTATTTTTTTTTTCCAAATGATAACATAACATTTTATTTAATAATTCCAATGCCATAAGTACCCTTAATGACCATCCTTAATCACATTCACATGGTCATTACATCATAATCATACTTTATACCAAAAATGCCCTTAAGGCTAAACTTAACATATTTTACATTAAACTTTTCCACTTCAATTCCATTTGATTTCTAACACTTAAAATCAATTCAAATTCTATGACATTTTAATATAAACATTTTATCTATAAAATTTTATGAACAAATTTTAACATAATCATGTACCTTTGGCCGAATTTCAACCAAAACTAATTTCAAATATTTTCTTTTTCTTTTTTTTTACTTCATTAGCATTAAAATCAAGCTATGAATATCATAAAACATTTAAATAACATTTTTGGATCATATCACACTAAAAACCCTAGCCATGGCCGAAATTTCATTTAATCATTTCCATAGTTTTTCTTCTATTCTTTCATCTTGAAACTAACTTCCTAATATTATTCATTAATCTTAAATCATCAAATGGCAAAATAAAACACTTTAGGCAATGGATCTTATCTTTGCCCAAGGTTCTACACCCTATGTTTAGTGATTTTCTTCTCCTAATCACTTCCAATGCAATAAAACCTTGATATCACATCGTAAGGGTGTAAATTCACACCATCAAAAGCAAATCTCAACTATAACACAACAAATCCAATTTTTCAACAAAACTAATAAGCTTATCAACTCATTTTCTTCTTCCTCCTCACTTGGATGGATATAAGATCTTGTTGGATACTTGATTGGAGGTAGAAGAGCATGAAAAACTATTTAGATCACTTCACCATGGCCTAGCCAAAGCTCTCTCTTTTCCTTTGTCTTTTCTTTTCTTTTTTTCTCTCTTCCTTCTTATTTTTCTCCTTGGTTGAAGCCCTCCTTGATTGCTCTTCATTTCTTCCTTTGTTTTTGCTTCATGGTTTCACCAAAACGAAGCAACATATGTCCTAATTCATTCTTTTTATACTCTTTAATGCTTTATAGATGTCACTTTCCTATTGATTATCTCTGATGACTCATCATTCACATGTCAATTCTCTTATTGGTCATCCTTAACGACTCATCTGACACAAGTCATTTTCTTATTGATCATTAATTGTGACTCATTAATCCATTATCACCATTTTATACGAAAAGACCAAATAGCCCTTTAATGACTTTAATTCACCTACTAATTGAATTAAATTTCAAAAATATTTCACAACTATCTTATCATCAAATTGACCATAAAATACTCTAATTAGGGTCGGAACTTATAAATTGAATGCTTTCTAAACATTTTAATGGGTTTAAAATCATCAATACCCATTATTTTCCAAAAAGCACATTTTAGTCCAATAATTTCATATCATTCGAATTCTATTCAAACAACCTTCGTTGTGACCTATTTTAGTTCCTAAGAACTCAAATCCTAATTCTGGAGCTTTTATGATCATATTTTGAAATTGTTCAGTAAGTTTTTTGATTGTTCAGAAAAAAAATTCGAATTAAATCCAAAAATTATTGAATATCACTGAAATCGTTCAGATTCTATTCAAAAGTGTCACCTAAATTTTCAAAGCATATTTTGAGACTTTTAAAGCTCATTCGGACTCATTCTGTAGTTTTTTGGAGATTTTGGAAATTTTTGATGTAGCATAAAACTATCTCTGGTCTATCTGTGATCTCGTCTATAATCTCAATATTACATTTAAAAGCTTAAATTACTCTAATATACTATAAATAGAGCATATAAAAATAAGTGTATAGCACAATACACATGATAATCGAACAAGTATATTACACAAATGACATGTATTCCGCTCTTAATATCAACTCGAATTTGAATTGTGTAGGAAAATCAACGATGATTCAAATGTATATATCCCATTCGTCCGAAACGATTCGCATTAACTGTTTTCTCACTAAACAGTGAATATGTACATATCTGTCTCTATAGATGTTAGCAATCCAGAAGTCTGAGATAGTAATATATAGCGAGGCTCATGTATAATACAATAAGCATCGATTTAATGTCCTAAGAAACAATAGAACAACGAACAGAGTGCCGCAGTTCTTCAGTAAACTTTACCGTCCGCTATGATCTATCTAAAGTCACAGGCTTGAGATGGATCAGTGGCTGCTTGGTCAACTACTGTTCTTAGTTCATCCCAGTTTCCATTTGCAAAGAAATCATCTGGATTTGAGTTCCAAAAGCTCTGGTACATCAGAACCGGCGGTGTGCATGGGGATTGAGTACATATTAGGGATTCAAACCGAGGGTTGGTCATCTGAGACGAGTTTGCTTCATGAACTTGGACGTCTATGACAGGTTTCCTTTCATTTTCTAGATGACCAGACGAGTCCCCAAAACACAGATACTTTTCGCTGCTATCAGATTCAAAGCTGCATGTTTTTGAACTTGAATCAGTAGAGTTTTGTTTGGTTGCTGCTGGTTCTTTCCAATCTATTGGCATGTACTTCTTGTAAGACGGGATTCGTTTGAAAATTCGACAAAGGGTCCAAACTTCCTGCAAAATAATGAAAACAAGAGCCATGCAATTTACGGGGTCAGAGATCTTCTATGACAATACTATTGTCCATTTCTTAACTATACGTACGGGAATTAAAGAGCTAAGAACTTCCAATTCCATTACGAAGACCAAATTACAGAGGCCCTTATCTAAAGATTTCAAAGGTGGTTAGCGTTCCACGAATCAATAATTGCAGTCGCCTACTCAGTTCAGGAAAGGTCAAGTCAATGTCGATGGTCAATATATTTGACTTTAGTTCACCGAAAGAACATCTAATTGAAGACAAATTGAAAAGAAAATAGCATTACTCAATTTATAGGCAATTTTCATATTATTGGTATGGCATCCACATTTTTCATTTATATTCATTGGCCAACTTTATGAAATTCAATACTGAAGTTATAAAATTCCAATGTAATGAATATAGCTATCAGTTTATTATTTTTTCACATTACATTTAGAACCTTAACTAACAAATACAGTAGGCCTTTGCTTGGATACTCAGCGGACTTGAGAATTTTAACCATGAATTTAAACAAAAGCTTGTGAAGATAGAGAGAGAGGATCTTACAGCTTCTGGAGCAGAAGTAGTGATTGAAGACTTAGGATTGAGGATGGGCCGGTTAGCTGTATTTTGGACGTCATTGTTGGGTGGAAGACGAAACTCATGCATCATCCAATCAGTTTTTGTGCCTTTTCCAGCACTTCCACGGTAGTAAACCAGCGATTTCTTGAGGCCAATACATCCATGGGGTTCTTTTGCTGCGTATATTGGCTTGTCAATGCCTGTGGCTTTCCAGAATCCTGACCCTGTGACTCTGTTTGGTCTTATGCTGTTCCTGTACTTCCTTCCTCTTATGCAGAAAAAGTACCACTCCTTTTCTCCCAATGTACTTGCTTCTTAATTTTATTTTCATAATCAAAGCAAAACAAAGATGCAGATTTAGAGTTGGAATCTATGAAAGCATTCAGACGTATATGTAATATGCATGGAAGCTAAAAAAGTGTGTAAAAGAGGAATCTTCCTAGTCCAATATTTTTGTTTACTTGTACTAGGTGCTACAGTATTGAAAGGTAAACGATTTCGTCAAAATGATGAATGTAGTTAGATAGGCGGTGATATGCAGGTAATTACATTTACCATTTATTATCTACTTAAACACAACATGTTGTAGTGAATCGTGTTATATTCAAGTTTTCATCAGCAAGAATAAATAAAAAGAATTGTTACTGAAGAATGAATGTTTTGATTGCAGTATTTATGGACAAGCCACAATAAATGGACGATCTGCTCAAATTAAGAGGTAGGGTTTAATCTACAGGTCTCACCATCCTTCTTAGTAAACAGGAGTAAGCTCTTCCATGCATAAACTTATGTCGATATGCTCACAAGTCATTTCACAAAGTTCAGACCTTACGCGATATTTTTTTTCTTCATATATATAAGTAAAAGGATTAATCTGAATTCGTGTCCTTATCGGAGGCAAAAGCAGATTGAATTTCAGATGTTACACACAACCTCACGTACAGATATGTTCTTAGTTCCTATGTTTCATAAATGACAAAAGCCTAGTCACTTTCTTTTATGTATATGCATTCACGTATCTTTTTCTTACGACATTATTGCAGAAACAACACTAAGTTACATTAAATTCTGTAAAACGATAAGACCCAATGATCAGCATCAAAACAAAAACAAAATGATCCCATGCATGATCTTGGACAGCTTTTCTCTGGAAAGTTACCATTCAGGCCTTGCAATGATGTATATGAACTAGCACAGAACTTACTTGGAAGATCCCAAGGGTCGTATTTGTAGATATCGATCTGTTTGATGAGCTCGATACTGACAGGTTTCTCCTCAACCTTCCGACGCAGGTAGAACCCGACAAGCTCTTCATCTGTTGGATGAAACCGAAATCCTGGAAGCATCATTTCTTCCTCCTTATTGTTACTACTTTTATCTGTTGATGAACCAGTACTACTCATCTTTGGCTTCTCCATGTCACTTAATCTCTCTCTTGTATAATTGAAGGAGCTTTACTTTGGAGTGGAAGTTTCTATCCACATTTATATATAGACATATAGTGTTAGATTGCTTGTCTTAATTGAGCGTTGTTTTGGTCAAGGCAAGACTTTGACTAAGCGGGTGTAAGACCGAGTCGTGGAAGAATTCGGTTCTTGCTTATAATTATGACTTAATGCAGATAATTATGTTTCGAAGAAAGGCTGAAAGGGTGCGTAAATGTCTGTCGTACTGATGTGCCAAACCAATGAATGAGGCTGACGTCAGTTTTGTTCAGAACATTGCTTAGACATGTACTTGAAATTAAGTAAAATCAATACTCCCTCCGTTTCATAATAAAAGTCGTTTTAGAAGAATACACACTTATTAAGAAAGATGGTAAAATTATAGATTTATCTTTATTAATACTCCTATAAATTTACCTCGGTAATCAGCATCTTAAATTACCATGTGAGAGAAATTGTCTTGAAATTATGATCTGTATAATTAAGATGAGAGAGAAATGGAAGGTTAATTTTGGAAGAAAAGTTATAAATATGCATACAAAGTTAAGAATGACACTTATTTTGAATAATTAAAATATATCTAAAACGACTTTTATTATGAAACAGAGGGAGTATTAATTGTCGCATTCAACTTTAACCCCCAATGTTCATTTATCATTTCTAAGGATCTTCCACCACTGACCAGTGTTCAAAAATTTTCAATAGGTTTGAGATGCATGCTCTAGAGAAGACAAAGTTTCCAAGCATACCAACGCAACATATAATCTGTATAGAGCAGTCTTCTAGAGGTAAAAGTAAAAGATTTGTAAAGGACTTTTAAGGAAAGAGTTACGCAAACGTCAAGAATTTGTGCTGTCCAAAACCTGAGACATATGCTTTGAACTAATCCTCAAGTACACGATTTAAAAAGATAAAACTGATCTAGCACATGTTTCAAGAAAGTAATTAGTGTGCGAACAGTCTCGATCGTCTTGCTGGTGTTCACAACCGGAGGCTTTATCTCCTTCAAGAGCCTCTTTTTGGTGTCTAAGAACTCTTTTATTGAAATACGCAAGGCACCATATATTCAAGAGTGTTAATTTAATGTTGTAATTTTCTTTGTAAAAAAAAAAAAGATAAAACTGAAGGTTGGCCGATAGAAAGAAGGACAGTGGGCATATCAAATGTTTGCTGTGTGAAAAAAAAAAAAAAGTCAGAATGAGAAAAGCATAGGCTTTGACTAATATGGCATTTTGATTAGGAGGATAAATTCAAAGCAGAAGCTTTCAAAAGCCACCGATGACGATTTACATAGACTCAAACCTGCCCTACGCCTACCCTCGCAGAACATACATTTTGACCAATTTTTAATTTCTTCATGAAAATCCCTCGGAGAATAGGATGCCATCGTAATAATAAATGAGATCGCCGTCCATCGTAGACGAAAATTTGTCAATTCAGGAGATTTATTGTCTGTTTTTTTCTGGTTATGTTTCTTTTCTATCAAAGGTTTGAAACTATGTTCCTTCACTTATTTCTTGTTGATTCCATCATTATTTAAATTTGGATTCAACGGCCAATAATTCAGAAGTACGAATTAATGTTAATTTATTTATTGTCAATATAGACTCATATTTTTTAGGTGAGCCTTTAAGTAATTGTTAAAGTTACTTTTGGTGACTTCAAGATCTCACATGGTCAAATTACGAAAATAATTTCTTTGTAAAAATATAAATAAAGATTATATACATTCTAACCTTTCTTAGGCTTCTGTAAAGCGGAGAGCCTTGTGTATTGAATATGCTGATTTTTTATAGACTCGCATTTTTATATTTGTAAAGTGGAGAGTTTTTATTTAGTTGAGCTTATACTAGTAAAGTTTTTATCAGTAGAGCTTTTTTCTGTAGATCTTTTCTGAGAAGAATTTTTCTAAGAAGTCAGTTGTCTGTTTAACTGTCATTTCAAAAAGAGCTTTATACAGTAGACTATTTAACAACATAAAAATAAAAAAGTACTTTTAATTTTAACTATAGTTTATTATGTAATAAAAATTATTTATGTATATAAATATTATTTAAAGTATATTAAATAATATGTAAAGCACAATATATTAATTATTATATAATTTTAAACTATATAAAACATAAATGAAAATATATCTAACCAAATCTTTTATATAGATTATAACATGTGGAGAAGTTTTGAGAGAGGGAAAAGAGAGAATGTAAATAAGACTAGCTTTTTATTATTTCGAGTGTACAGTTGACAAAAGCTAGATTTCATCATATATACAACGAAGCTACTGTACAAGTCTTTAACTAACAACACTTTACTGTCTAAGTACTAAGCTACTATATACAAACTACAAACGACAACACTTCATTTATTAAAACAACAAAAACTAACTACTAACTATCTTAACATCCCCCCTCAAGTTGGAGGTCGGTGAACATAAACTAAACCCAACTTGGACAAAAGGGAATTAAAAAGAGGGGCAACTAAAGCCTTCGTAAATAAGTCAGCCTATTGATACTTAGAGGAAACATGAGTAGAAGCAATGAAACCCAACTTGTATTGATCACGAACAACATGGCAATCAATATCAAGATGCTTTGTACATTCATGAAACACCGAATTAGTAGTAATATGAAGAGCAGTCTGATTATCATATTATAAAGGAATTGGACAGGAAAATGAAATCTGTAAATCTTTTAACAAATAGGAAATCCATAGCAACTCACACACTGTTGAAACCATACTACGATACTCAGCTTCAACTGAAGATCGAGAAACCGCAACCTGTTTCTTAGTTTTGCAAGAAACCAAATAATTGCCCAAAAATACACAAAAACTTGAGACAGAACGACTAATAGTCAAACACGAACCCCAATCAGCATCATAATAAGCAACAAGAGAACAGGGAGAAGAAGTAATAAGCACAGAAGAAACAGAGGAAGCAGGGAAAGGGTAGCCTTTTAAGTATCTCAACAGATGCATAGTAGCAGCCCAATGATCCTGACATAGAACAGTCACAAACTAACTCAATTGTTGAACAAGAAAAGTAATATCAGGTCTGGTAAACCCCAAATATAATAATCGACCAACCAATCTATGGTATTGCCCTACATCCTCCAAGATGGAACTAGAATTATCCAAGAACTTCAAGCCCTTAGGCAATGATGTAAAAACTGGTTTAGCACTAGTCAAACCTACATTAGATAACAAATCAAGCACATATTTGCGTTGATTAACATATAAACTAATGGAAGACCTAGCAATCTCCAAACCCAAAAAATACTTGGCAGGACCAAGATCCTTAACAAAAAATGTAGAATCTAAAAAATGTTTAACATCAACCAAAACATCCACAGAAGGCCCATTCAACAAGATATCATCCACATAGATAAGCAAAGCCACAAAATGAAAACCAATAGACTTAATAAACAAACAGTGATCATGCTGAGATTGAAGAAAACCATAAGAAAAAAACGCTTAGTGAATTCACAATTTCACTGATAGGAGGCTTGCTTCAAACCATACAAAGATCTATTTAACTTGCAAACCTGATTAGGACTAACTTTAGTATACCATCCAGAGGTAACATATACACTTCCTCATCAATATGCCCATGCAAAAAGGTATTATTGACATCTAATTGATGTAGAGGCCAGGAAAATTGAGCAGCTACAGCTAATAACAGACGAATAGTGACTGTTTTGCAACAGGAAAAAAACTATCAGTAAAATCAACACCTTCAACTTGATGATATCCCTTGGCCACTAACCTGGCCTTATATCAATCAATAGTCCCATTAGGCTTAAGCTTGACCTAAAAAATCCATCAGGAACCAATGACCTTCTTACCAGCCGGTAAAGAAGTCAACACCCAAGTGTTGTTGGATTCTAATACATCTAACTCCTGCTGCATTGCCCTTATCCAATGATCATGAAACTTAGCCTGATTATAAGGTTGAGGTTCCTGAATAATAGAAACATTAGCTAAAAAAGACATGTATGTTGAGGAAAGATGGGGAGTAGGAACAAAAGGAAAAGTAGGAAGTGAATAACTGGAGAAACAAACAATAGAAAGGTGAATTTGGATTGTAGTTGCATGAGAGACAAATCATTAAGCCAGGCTGGTTTAGTTGTGACTCTTGCACTCCTATGCAGAGTAGGAGTAGGGATAATGGGACACGGCAATGAAGAAGAAGGAAGGAAGATCAGGGGAAAAATGATCAGTGTGGGAAGGGGGGGAGGTAGGAACAGAAGATTGCTCATCCAAAACATCTAAATATTGATCAAATGAGACTAAAGGAAGTGGAACATCCACGGTGGCAGTAGATAATGACTGATAAGGATAAGTAGTTTCATGAAAAACTACATCTCTAGAAACCAAAAATAAACCACAAGTTAAATCAAAGAAAACACACTTAGAAGCTCTCGGATCAAACTTTTTTTTATGAGGCTTGACATTTGTAGCAAAACACAGACAACCAAAAGATTTTAAATGATCATACTTTGGAGGAAAACCATATAAAATCTCATAAGGGGTTTTCCACTTGAATAGTGGAGTAGGAATGTAACATCCCGTCACTGATGGGATTGATCAAATAGTAAATTTAGATTGGGTCGTGTTTTTGTGCACAAAATTGTACATGCACTTGTGACAATTCCCGGCTTTGGTGTTTTTGTGAAAATACGAAATTGTATAATGGAGAAATTGAATTGGAGTGCTTTATGGGAATTCTCCAGAAAATTGCAAAATGGGTGCCGATGAGATTTCCGGTACTAAAAATGACTGTACATTTGACACTCCAATTAAAGATATGATTTAGGAATTTTTTTTAGCTTGAGCTATGGAAAATTGGAAATTGATAGGCATGAAAACGAGTGACTCGGGAAGATTGTGGATTTCAATTCTGTCCCGAAGGGTCGAAATTTTTAAATTGAAATAGAAAAGTTATAAGCATTGATATGAGGGCAATTTGGGCAAGATACTTAAGAGTATAAGACTTAAGATTTAAGGAAGGGGCAAAATGGACTTTACATTATTAAAATGGGTATAAAAAGAGAAATTAGGGTTGATGAAAGAGAAGAAATGGGGACATACTGTGGGAGAGAAGAAGAGGAGAAGAAGAGGATTCTCGATGAAATCATGAAGGGCTTATGGAGTTTGTGAGCCAATCAAGTAAGTCTAAGCCTCTTTCTTCTTATATAATTGATTGATTCTTGTTTTTAAGTGTTAAAGAGTATATATTTGAGTGTTTTATATGTTGGGTTTTAGGGTTATCGTATATTGATGGATTTGGATTGTTTGATGAATAATATTGGTTTAAATGGGTTGGAAATGGAGTATTAGTGATGTTTAATGTTTAGAATGAATTATGGGTTGAATAGATTGAAAAAATTGGATTGAAATGGTTAAAAATCGAATTCAGGAGTAGAGACGTCGCGACGAGCGAATTTGTGCACGTCGCGACGAGCAGATTTGCGTACGTCGCGACGAGCGAATTTGTGCACCTTGAGACGAGCAAATTTGAGTACGTCGCGACTAGCGATTTTGCGTACGTCGCTACGAGGGCGAGCGTTTATTCCCTCGCCGCGGCGAGCTTCTCTTCTCCGCGGCGAGGACCCTTTTTTCCCGAATGAATATGTTTTGGTTTTTAAGATTGTCAAAGGAGATCATTTCTGATTTGTTATGAGCTAGAGACAAAGGTCTCCATATTTTATGAAGAAGGGAAATGTTAAATCAGTCTGTAAGGGTTTGAAATCTGGGATAGTGGTTTAATGTAAAATATGGTTATATGATGGAAAATAACTTTGGGATTTATGAAACGAATTGAATAATTTGAGTATCAATTGAACTCTGATTATTAAGGAAGACCTTGAGGGTGAAATATTGGGATAGTGCCGGGGATGTCACTAAAGTGCATGATGCGTTTATATTTGTGAATTGCTACTTGAGCATTATTTCGAAAGGACAATGTGTAAATTAGAGTGTTCGAATTGTGATAGGGACATTTGGAAAGTCAACCCCAGACATTGCTGAGACTGCCAAGCGTTAGCGCGAAAGCCAGGTGAGTGACCTAGACGGTTCTCAGAGCATTAAATGTTATAATTCAGTGATTTAGATTCTCTGAAGTAAAATGATGAGATAATATTAAATGTGAACTTCGGATAGAAGATCCGGAGTATTGATATGATAGTATACAGAAATGCTATGAGAATGTGAAAGTGTAACTGTGTTTGTGATGTAAAAATCTGGAATAGATTAGAAATGACTGTGATACACTGATCAGAGCTACAAGCTCGACTACTGAAAAAGAGCCTTGAGCTCAAAAGGGAATAGTGCATACCCAAAGGGCTCTCCTATCCCTAAGACGCGTGGGAAGTAGTGCATACCCAGAGGGCTCTCCTACCTCTCGGACGCGTTCACTGATTAATGAGCCCTAAATGAGACAGTTTCGAAAGGGCATAGTATATACTCAGAGGACTCTCCTATCCCTAAGACGCATGGGCAGTAGTGCATACCCAGAGGGCTCTCCTACCCCTCGGATGCGTTCACTGATTAATGAGCCCTAAATGGGACAGTTTCAAAAGGGCATAGTTTATATCCAGAGGGCTCTCCTATCCCTAAGACGCGTGGGAAGTAGTGCATACCCAGAGGGCTCTCCTACCTCTCGGACGCATTCACTGATTAATGAGCCCTTGATGGGACAGTTTCGGAGTGAAAAGCTCAACGATTGATGAGTTAGTGCATACCCAGAGGGCTCTCCTATCTCTAAGAAACATGAGAAGTAGTGCATACCCAGAGGGCTCTCCTACCCCTAAGACGCGTTCACTGATTAATGTGCCCTTATCGGGACAGTAT
>JANTNU010000007.1:3214980-3225404 GCA_024752395.1 Erythroxylum havanense | reverse complement strand
CGAAGTTGGTAGTGCCCAGTTTTGACTATTTTCTTTGAGATAGTGTTTTAACCATAACCTCTTCATTTCTAACCCGATTTGAGCGATTCCAGTTGCGTTGGAACCGTGAGATCCGAGGAATCACTTTTTATTAATTATCCAATCCAAATTTTCTATAGGCGGTTTCCCCATTTATGAGGTCTTTCTATGGTCGGTTTTGGGTCCGAATGTTGGGCCTCGGAGACGGGGTCCAACAAGAATTTTATGATGATTATGCATCAATAATTTTGAACTGATTGAGGATATACATAGGGGAGATGAAATAAATGATAACAAGAAGATGAGATAGAAATGAGATAAAGAAAAAAATGATGAATCAAATGACAAGAGTTAATGCACTCAATATGATAGTTGAACCAATATGACATGATGTAATACTAAAAAAGGTAATCCTGGAGAATCGAAGTAAAGTTGATATTAGTATATGTTAATGCGAGGAAATCCTACTCGTGATAGGACTAAAGAGAGAAATATTGTAGTATTACTATTGTCAGATATAAATCGATGATTTGTTAGAAAATAAATCTCTGGATAGAATGGGATGACCTTGATGATACTCACCTAAGCATATGTGACAATGATCATGTCTACTACTTCATCAAGTTTTGGTAACCAGAACATGATGACCTTGTAAAAGACAATAGAAATTGTTATTCTTGAGGTATTAAGAATTTCTGATAAAATAGTGATGGAAATAATGGAATGATAAAAGTTACATGAATAATATAGATGATGGAAATAAGAAATCTTCTTTAGAAGAAGAATTTCACCGAATTAGATTAAGCAAACTATATAGTTTATTCTTAAGAATGATCAATGAAGGAATGAATTTTAAATGATTATTTAATGAACCAAAGGGGAATATTAGAGTCTTATTCCTAGCTGAAACTAAAGCATAAGATGCAGAATATGTCGTTGCAACTGTATGCATTTTGATGATGTAAAGTATCCAACTAAGTGATGGATTCTTGAATTGGAGGTGACATTAAGTATAAGAGCTACAAATCAGGTCTGATGAATGTGTTATCAACACAGGAAATTGAAATTTCAAATAAATTGAAATTTGTGGAGAAACTAGTATGAATGAGTAGACATTAGAACAAGTCAATATGAAATGACAAGAAATCGAATGAATTGAGAAAATCATTCGAGGAAGGGAGTTAATTGGGAAATTGAGAATAAAATGCAATAATACTACTTCACTGAGGAATTAGTTACTTAAGGAATTACGAGAACTAATCATAGCACATGGAGTTTTGACAATATCTGTAGGAGTTAATAAATGCCCCAACAGTATTATAGTATTGAAGATTAAAATGATCCAAGAAAAATCAGATCAATTAGTGATGATGATCATGGATGAGATATTGAATGTATTCGAACAGTTCAGAAGAATATTTTGAATACTTGAGGAAATCCTACATATTATGAAGGTAGAAACAATTCTATACCAATTTCAATATGAGTGAATCTTAGCTTGATTGAATGAAATGTTAGGTTGAATAGTATCCGAACATACCATGTTAGGAGACCCATGAAAATAGAGGTAATTATGAAGTGAGAAACCCTAAGTAATATATATATATATATAGAGAGAGAGAGAGAGACACAATTTTGAGGAATTATAACACCGATATTAATTATATCATCTAGATTTGGAGATTTTGTAGTACAAAATCATACTTGTATAAGAGATTATGATAAAATCCGTAATCTTAATGAGGAATTGAGACAAATCTAAATTTTGAGTTCGAATAGGAAAAATGTTACCTTGTAATTGAAATGAGAAGGATGTGTACCCGATAATGATGAGTGAGCAAAGATGTTATTAGAGAAAGCATAAGTAACCGAATGTTTGAAATGCCAACAGTCCTAAATGTTGGAGATATGCTTGAAGCTTATATTTTTGGAGTTTATAGGAATATAAGATCAAGGTATAGTTCTCATTGACTTTAAGCATATCAATCATTATTATTGTGATGTCATTAGAATACTGTATAAGGTGTTATATGACAAAAAGAGTCGTTCGCCCTTACAAAAGGATTAAAGGCCAGAGTTGATTCCAAGTACTGTTGATGAGTGAAATGAATTTATAATAGAAATTAAGTGTCTCATGAAAGGTGAATGAACTTGGTGGGACAACATTGAAGTTATGGAACGTAGTGAGATAGACCCAAGAGTTGAGTGTATTAAAAATAAAGATATGTGAAATACTAGGCAAGAGATGAAATATTTCTAAGAGTAGCACCTTATCAAGGTATGCATAGATTGGGATAAAGATGTGGTCAGATAAGGAAAAAGGATAAACTAAGCTCAAATTATATTGGTTCACATGAAGTTATTCAGAGCATAGGACCCGTAATTTATGAGATGTATTTTGAATAAAGATGTCCCATAATTATAATGTGTGATATGTGAGTATGTTAAGAAATAATGATATGATCTAAAATAGGTGTATTATCGGCTTACTAAGTTAAAAAGTTTGAGTAACCTGAACTATATTGAGGAAACAGTTAAGATAGGGTCATATTAGAGGATTGATTGAGTTCATTGACTATAGTTAATTGGAAGAAATTATTTAAGAGGTGAAGTTAAATAGGAAATGGAGGAGCATAAGAGGAAACATACCCCTGCCTTCCGGATCAATCAGATAAGAATTTTGAGGAAGAAATTTATTAAGGAAGGGAGAAATGTAACATCCCGTTTCCATACTAAGGGTTATAACTCTAAAATTTGGTACATGTGAGATCAAAGAGAGATAAAGAAAAAAGCATTTCATACTCATGCATATTGTTAGCATACACAGATGTGAATCTGAATTTTTGTACATATTACAATGACTATACATGCACTCATTGACATTGTTCGGGTATAATTAGATTATAAATTGTGTTACTATTGAGAATTGCGGTTTACATATATGCTGAAAATTTAATTTAGAGAGTGTATTTATTAATGTGAAATTTTGGTGAATTTTGAGAATTTTCTGAAATTATGGGTATTATTGGAATAAGAAAAATGCCATATGGCGAGTAAACTGATGGATGGTAGTCGAAATAAGAGTCAAATAATATTGAAGAATTTTGGAGATGACTTTAGAATTTGTGACAAAATGATACTGAAAATTTAGGGACAATTGGAGTAAAATTTGGAGAAGATTGAACTGGTTGAATGAGACACTAGATAAAGCTTCAAAAATTGGACAAGTGTTCAAGCCTTAAGCCATGATTCTTTTAATTTGAAAGACCAAGACACTGTTCTTGTCTTAAAATATCTTCTCCGTGATTTTCTTCATATTCTGGAAGCTTCATTAATTTCAGAAATCTCTCACCCTCACAATACAAGTCTTACTCTCACTTCTCACTTACTATCTCATTTTGCCTTCTTCTTCACTGTCACCAAAATATCTAACCCTACCATCTTAGGATGTGGATGATCATGTGATATTCGAAAGCTTTAGGAAAGGTTTAGAGTTTAAACAAGTAAGTATCATATGGGTTTTCATGATATGTAAAATAAATCATGCATCACAATTAGTTAACAGTAAGTGGTTATACAATGAGGATGGGTATTTTGCTAAAACGTGAGTATGGATTTTGGTTATACTGTATGTGTTATTCTGTATATTTAATGATCATTATGTTATAAGATAGTATAAAAATGAATTTTGGATTTGAAGATTAGTGAAACCATGTATAAATTAGTGTAGAAAATTTCTGGAGAAAAGTTGAAATGTATGTACTTTGTTTTCATGGTTTTTAAGTGAAATTTTGGATGTTTTTATAAATGGAAAAAAAAAACAAGTTTAGAGTTAAGGAATAAGTATGTGGTGATGTCTAGGCAGGAGAATGACATATTTAAAATGGAAGTTGAGAAGAAAAATAAAGAATGTATAAAAAGGATGATTTTCTGATATGTTCTATTTCTTTTCACTGTGAACATATATATATACTGTGTGTGAGCGTGTGTGGGTATGTGAAAATCTGAGTATTTTAGAGATGACCAAAAGAATGGTTTTATAGTTGAAGAGTAGTTGTATGATGATGGTCTGAGGTGAGAGAGATCGTATAAATGATAGTTAGAGGAAGAGAACTAAGAAAATGTAGAGAATAAAGAGATAGGAAAATGTACAGAAAATGATGAAGTGCAGAACTTGAAGGGGATGAATAATTGATATTTAGTTTATGATGATTTTAAGAAATTTGAGTAAATTTTCATATTTAGGATATTGTGAATTTGTGGTGAATTAGTTGAATGAAAATGGAGTGGAAGAACTAGAAATGAAAATTGAAGTGTTGAATTTAGTGAGGAAAGACAGGTAGAGAAGTTGGCTGTGAATAAAACAAAGAAAAGATAAAGACAGGTAAAAGTTTGATATGAAATTATTTGATCAAACTGTATTGACCTAGGAAGACTTTGATAAAATGGTCTTCATCAAAGTTATAGATCTCTCTTTTAGCTTTTTATTGATATAAAGTGTGAAATTTTTGAAGTTCTGGATCAAACGTTATGAAGCTTTGAACAAAGGATGCACGACTAGGGGAAAGTTGTGATCATGCATTTGTAATTTTTTTTTAGGTGAAGTCATGATCGAGCATATGCGCGATCGCAACTTTGCGATTTTTATAGGATCGTGCACATGCACGATTGCAAGTTTGGAATGTTAAGAGGCTGATGTACATCCTTTGGTTTTTTGACTATATCTTCTTCATTCGACATCTAAATGACATCAGACTTAAACCATTGGACTCATAAGAGATTTCTCTACCTCTCTGCCAAATATCATAGCTATCTGAAATAAATTGAGGGAGATTGAATGTAAAAAGTGGGACGTGTGGAGTGAGTATGCTCTTAAATAGTTCAACCCAATTGACAGTATTCTAAATTGATTGGAAAAAGTTTGATTGAAGAAACTGAGAGAATATGTTGGAATAGTATCAACCGATGTTATTTTATTGAACATATTTCGACAATTTGAATATATCTTGATCTGTAGGGTTCTAAATGAGGTGATTTTTAATATGGAGTAAACTAGAGACATAGGCTTACAAATTATATGAGGAAGTAGAATTTTGATTCATCCCTCTAAGATCTTCAATTTCTGGATGGAAGTTATACATAGTATAATGTTTTAGAATAAGAACAATCCGAAAATGTTTGAAGTATAACTTTCAAATTATTAAACCAATTTGAATGATTGTGGTGTCATTAAAAAATTAATACAATAGGAACAATTTTCTAGTAGAAAGTGTTGCCAAATTACTTCATTTACTGATCAGAATGATCACGGAAAATTAACCTAAAGGTCTGAATTTTTGGAAGTGATATAGGACTAAAATGAGAGTTGGATAATTGTTTGGTCTTATAATGCTAGAATTACATTAATAAGTGAATTGTTGGTATTAAAGTACCAAAGAAATGTGTCAACTGGAGATGACGTCGTTCATTTGATCAAAGTTGTGATTCGAAGAAGAGGAGTAAAGTGTATTTAGTTTAAATGAATGAGAAATTGATAATAAGAGCGAGTAATGCTAAAAAGAAATGATGAGTGATTGATTTATGAAATTCGATAATATACCCAGGATTGTCATGAACATGCATTATACCTAGTCTATATACACAAGTGTGTATAAATGAATGCTTACAATTGTGCAAAGTTATTAATGTGAGAGTGCAATGTGTATATTACATAATTTGAATGTGGAGGATAAACATCCAAATTTAACGTTTCTAGAACTGGGAAGCCAATGCTAATCTAGAGCATACTGTGAGTTGACCTAGATAGTCTCATTTCATGTTTGTTCTATTTTGAATTTTCGCATTGATTTATTACTGAATGATCATATGAATGTGATTTGATTTTGTTGATTTTGGACAATGAAGGTCTGATGATTGTGATGTATGAATGAGATATTGAAGTGCTCATTGAATGTAAATTGGATGGAATAAGTGCTTTTCTCAACTTAAATGATAAATCCTGGACTAAGGTCTGATGATAATGTGAATGAGAATGTGATAGTAAATATGATTGTGTGACATTGGGCACTTTCAATTGACTGAATATATATGATGTATTTCATTATATGAATGCATAAAACATAAAGGTAGATGTGATCGGAGTAGCCACTAAAAAAAGAGCTTAAAACTCAGATTGTGAAAAAGAGCTTCAGGATCATAAAGTGTATAAGAGCCAAAGGCTCGCTATTTAAAATGAGCCCGGTATTCCCGACAGATATGGAACAGTTATTAATGAGCTTGATATCTACAATAGATATGGGATAGTTATCAATGAGCCTAGTATGGGGTAATTATCAATGAGCCTGGTATCCACAATAGATACAGGATAGTTATAGGCACTTGGTCATAACAAAGTAATAAATAAAAGTGAGTCTGACATGTATTGCAGTTAAAATTGATATGTATGTTTCAAATGAACAAAATGAACTGTATGATTGCTCTGAATGTGAATTGTGAAATAAGTTATCAAAATGATATATGATGTTATTTGATTATAATTAAAATGATGTGAATTAAATGATTGCATGATCTATATGTGTTTTGTGATTGAGTGAGCCATCAAGGATGGTCACTCATTGAGTTTGCAAAACTCGCCCAAAATTTGTAAATATTTTTCAGGCTCAGAAGAGCACCATGTTAGACAAATAGGAGTATACCTACTGCATTCAAGCAAGGAATAGAAGTCGAGATCAGTTCACATCTGCATTGTATTTCTTTATTTTTGTATTGAATTGTTTATTCTGTAAATTTTGTATTAAATTATATACTCATAAATACCGTACAATGTGTATATGAATGAGGTTGTAATATAAAGACAATATGACTAAAATGTTTTGAATGTGAATTTAGGCCTAAGTGACAAGTGAAATTCTGATGAGTTATGTATTGGTTGTAACTTTGTGTTTGAAAATGTTTATGCATAAAATGGGTCCAAATTTGATTACTAATTTCTGCATACATGTATGAAAAAAATGTATTGAATTTTTGAGAGTCTGACTGTTCTAACATGCCACCCTTGCAGGATCTACACTCGGACATCACTTAAGATGTCGGGTACGTGTCTCGAGAGGGTGGGGTGCTGCAGATTCAATATAATCTAGAAGGAGACCTTGCAAGTGCTAATTCCCTTATTGTAAGTCAATCAGGTAATCCGCTTTCTTCTACTAAATCTGATTTGGTTCCTAACAATGAATCACAGAGCTCGAATCCTCTAGATGGGGTTGAGGGGATTTTACTATTAGAAAGAGAAGGAAATCTAGGAGAAAACAAAAATCGTAGGCCCTTTTTTCTGTTTTTGTTTTATGGCTTTAGTCTTTTGGAATGTTAGTGGTCTCAATAATTCAAAAAAACATCTAGTTGTGAAATCCCATCTTAAGATGTTGTTAAGTTCTTTTGTCTATTTTATTGAATCTAGGAATAAGTCTCCTTCCCTTTTGAATAATATGTGCTCTTCCTTGTTTCCTTGATGGCATAGTTATAGTAATCTAGATCAAGCTTTAAATGCAAGGCTAGTTTTAGCTTAGAATCTGAACTATTACATGTGTTCTCGTATTGTTACAAATGATCAACTGATTCATATGAAGGTGACTCGTTTTGACAATGCTTCCATCTTTTTTGTCACTTGTGTGTATAGTTCTAATAATTATAATCAAAGAAAGTTCCTCTAATCTGCTGTTGGCCCCCATATTTTTCTCTAGTTAAGCATGATTTAAATAAATTTTCACATTCTGATGGATTTAATTTTTTGGAGTTATTATTATATTAATCTTAGTAAGATTATATGATATGGGTTAATGGAATTAAAGTATTAAGGTAATAAGGATGGTTAAGGGCATTTTTGGAAGATCATTTAAAGGTATAAGACCATAAGCTTATAAGGGAAAAATGGTCAATTTAGAATCATTAATGGCAAAATTGAAATAAGAAGTGTTGGCTTGCTTTTAAGGAAGAGGCAAAAACAGGATTTGAGGATAGAAAGAAGAAGAGAACACCGAAAATGAGAAAAGAGAGTTAAGTGTGTCAGTTTTTGCAAGGAAGGAAAGAAGTAGACTTAAGGTTCTTCATTTCTTAGTGTTCAAGAGAAAATTTGAAGTTGTTCAAGAAAAGAAAAAGGAAGAGAAGGATTAGAGCTTCCATTAAAGCCAACAATCTCACAATTTGGTGAAGATTCAAGGTAAGGTTGTTTTTAATCTTTTAAATTTTTGAAAGGGCTTTAGTTCATAAAGCTTAAAAAATGTATGGGTTTAAGAATTCTAGGATCAATTTTAGTAAATGGATTCTCCAATTTGAATCCCTATTGAATGACAATTTTGTCTTTGATAAAAGGAAATCAAAGGAGGCAAGAGAAGCAATGGGAGAGACATTTTTGAGCAAATTTTAAGAAAGGAAATTCAAGGCGCGTTTCATGTTTATAATTGGATAATGAGCCAATATGTTTTCTTTTTAGTCAATAAAATAAAATAATTTTTCATTGCTTTATAATTGTGGCATTTGTTGCTTTTGAATGATTTGAGAAATTACAATATGCTTGAAATTTGGATTTGGTTGATTAATTATGAGAAGATGATGGAAGTGCATATGAAATATTTCATGTTCATGAAAAACATGTTTTGAAAATGTGTCATTTGGGCAATATGGTTACAAGTATGAAATGCATATTTTGTGGATTTGGTTTGGTCCCTTAAGTATGTCAAGTGCACTTTGAGTAAAGGCTTTCTCCTGCCTGCCCGCTAGTGACATGGAGGTCCATAAGGACTCCCATAAGTTCACGACTACATAAAACTATTTTTTGGGATTGCGATAATCCGTTCTGTTCACGGCTACATAGGACCCTTATGGGAAATATGTAGTACGTTCTATTTTTGAACCAATCCAAACCATTCTAATGTGTTTATGTGTTCATGATATGTTCACAATATTGATGCATACATGATTTGTTTTATTGTGATATTTTGGTTGAAAATTTAAGAACTATGTGTTTTATCATTTAATAAGAATTTTCTATGACAATGAATATTTTAAATGGTTTTTCCTATTACTAGTTATAAAACTGTTACCTACGAGCTTTTAAGCTCACCTCCTTTTCGTCCCATCTTCAGATGAAGAGAATGAGATTTGGTGAAGCAGAGGTGTAAAGCAGCTCAAGATCGAATGAAGAACTACACAGATGCACGTAGAAAAGAAATGGAATTTGAAGTTGGAGACAAAGTATTTCTTAGAGCCTCTCCATGGAAAGGAGTTTTGAGATTTAGTAAGAAGGGCAAGCTTAGTCCAAAATATATAGGCCCCTATGAGATCATTGAGAAAATTGGGCCTTTAACCTATAAATTAACTTTGCCATCGGAATTGTCTAAGATTCACAATGTCTTCCATGTATCGATGTTAAGGAAGTATCGATCAGACCCTTCACCTATAGTTCAACCTTCAGAAGTCCAATTAAGGAAAGATTTGACTTATGAAGAGCAATCAGTGGAGATTTTGGATTTGAAGGAAAAGGTTTTAAGAAATAAGGTTGTGAAACTAGTTAAAGTCTCATGGAGGAACCATTCGATAGAGGAGGCAAAATGGGAGCCTTTGGAAGCAATGAAGGAGAAGTATCCGCACCTCTTCAATGACTTAGGTAAGAATTTCGAGGATGAAATTCTTTTATGGGAGGAGAGTTGTTAGATCCCGATTTGCTTTAAATGTTAATTATTATTTGCTTAATGATTTATTCATGCTTGAGAAGAGAATACGTGAGAGAAATAGAAGAAGAGAAAAAAAATTCGAAAAAGTTAGGAAGAAGGAGGAAAAATTATGGAAAGAAGGGAAGAATCAAGCTTCTAAAGGTAAGTTCTTCATCTCTTCTTCTTGTTGATGGAAGATATATGTTGTTGTGTTATGAATGGAAAAGTTTAGAGAGAGAAAGGGGTTTTGTGTTGGGTGTTGGATTGGAGGAAGGAGATGGGTTTCTAAGTTGGGTTTTGGGTTTCCTAACCTATATGGACTATGGGTAGGTTGAATTTGTTGGACCCCACTGCTGGAGCCCAACATCGGACATGAGAGCGTGGTCCTATATGCGTGGGATGAAAAAGACCCGCGGAAGATTAATGGGCCTGCTGGAAAACAAACTTGAACTTGCTTTCATTTAATTGGAACCAACACATGCATAATTCATCAATCAAAATGTGAGTTTACAAAGCTGTGAAAATATTTCCAACCAAATTACAATCCTTGAATTCAAGAGCCAAAAACATAAAACACTCTTGAACCAACGATACTTGAAATGTAAATAAAGTTTAAAAAAATAAGCATGACAAAATGGAGTGCCGCCGTACTCGTGACTCACTCGATCTCTTGCTCGTCACCTGAATGGGGGAGATTAGAGG
>JANTNU010000007.1:3181197-3193979 GCA_024752395.1 Erythroxylum havanense | reverse complement strand
TCAGATTCAGATTGGGAGATTGCCTAGTTTGATTCAGTTGAGAGCTCTGAATGTGCAGATGGATTTGGATCAGGATGAGGTTTTGATAGCTACTATGAGGCTTAGGCCGATGCTTCATGACAGGATCAGGCGAGTTCAGGACAAGGATCCTGCTATGGTGAGACTGATTGAGAGAGTGAGATCTGATCGGGATTCTAATTTTGAGTTGAGAGATGGGACGTTATGGATGGGTCAAAGACTATGTGTGCCCGATGTTGATGATCTGAGGCGTGAGATTCTAGAGGAGGCGCATACGACCGCCTATGCTATGCATCCTGGTACTACCAAGATGTATAATACTCTTAAGCCACATTTCTGGTGTCTTGGCATGAAGAGGCAGGTGGCAGAGTATGTTTCCAGATGTTTAAGGCTGAGCACCAGGCTCCAGTGGGAAAATTGCATTCGTTGCCCATTCCGAAGTGGAAATGGGAACGAATTACTATGGATTTCATTATGAGGCTGCCTAGGACGCCGAGGCAGCACGATGCGATCTGGGTCATAGTGGACCGGTTGATTAAATCGGCCCATTTCTTGCCAGTGAAGGAAAATAATACTCTTGATCAGTTGGCCTAGAAGTATGTGTCAGAGATTGTGCGACTGCATGGGGTCTCGGTGTCTATAGTCTCAGACAGGGATCCCAGATTTACTTTGAGGTTCTGGAAGAGCCTGCAGACTGTTATGGGTACTAGGTTGAATTTCAGTACAGCTTTTCATCCTCAGACAGATGAGCAGAGTGAGAGGACGATTAAGACTACTGAGGATATGCTTCGGGCTTGTGTATTGGAGTTCAAAGGAGCATGGGATCAGTATTTGGCTCTGATTGAGTTCGCTTATAATAATCATTATCACAGCAGTATTGGGATCGCACTGTATGAGGCTTTGTATGGGCGACAGTGTCGATCGCCTCTGTATTAGGATGAAGAGGGTGTGAGGACAATTGAGGGTCCCGAGCTGATTCAGGATACTATAGATAAGATGAAACTGATTCGGAGTCGCATCAAGGCGGCTCAGGATAGACAAAAGAGTTATGTGGATCAGCATTGGAGAGAGATGGAGTATAGTGTGTGAGACAGAGTTTTCCTCCGAGTGTCACCTTGGAGAGGAATTTTGAGATTTGGCAAGAAGGGCAAGTTGAGCCCTCGGTACATTGGTCCATATGAGATTATCGAGAGGATAGGACCATTGGCATATCGATTGGCATTGCCGAGTGAGATGTCTCAGTTACATGACGTGTTTCATGTGAGTATGCTCCGACGGTATCGATCAGACCTGACTCATGTGATTCCGGCCCAGGAGATTGAGGTGACTACCAATCTGAGTTATGTTGAGGAGCCGGCACAGATTGTGGGATCACGGGTCAAGCAGTTGAGAAACAGGGTGATTCCACTGGTAAAAGTCCTATGGAAGAACCACTCTACTGAGGAAGCAACTTGGGAGACTGTTGAGCATATGAGGAGGCAGTATCCTCATCCATTCGATAATTCAGGTATGAAATTTCGAGGAAGAAATTTTTATTAAGAGGGGAGAATTGTAACATCCCATCACCGATGGGAAGGCTATATCAGTTAATTGGGACGGGTGTTTCTGACATTCTCGACATTTTATTGTGAATACGATGTGTTTTATGAATTCTGAGATAATTGGGTTTGAATAGTTGAATTGGAACTGCTTTAGAGTGATTGTCAGTCGATAGTGACCCTTAGAAATTTTTCTAGCAATTCGGGAGAAAAAGTCCGGACCGAAAAATTTTTCGAGTGACGGACTGATTGACTGTATAGTACCGAAATAACTATCCAATGGTAATGGGAAAGTAGATTCATGATTTTAGGAATTTTGATATGTCAAGCCATTGGAATTTGAAGACGAATTAGACTGAAATTGTTTTGAATAGAGACTGAAATTTAAAAGAATTTGAGGACTTATGCCTTATGAGCCCTAGGTTTAAAATCAACATTTAAATGCCTTAGGTTTTGAAATTAGCAGTAAGCTCATTTCTCCATTTTAGGGCATACCTTCTCTTCTCCCTTCGACGATTTTTGATCCCCCACCTTCGAGATTCTTGCTTGCTTCTTCATTGTGGTTAAAGAACAACTAGAACCCTTGAGAGAATGAGGTGTTGTGAGAGGAGAAGAGCTTACCGTGGGTGTTAGAGAAAGGTGAAAGGAGTTGGAAGATTTCGGAAGATTTGAAGATTGGAGTACTCGATTGGTAAGTAAAATGGCTTTCATGTTGTTTTATTGTTGTTGAAAAGCATTAATGGGTTTAAATGTTAAAGATTGTGGTAGTTGAGTAGAGTTATTACTGGTTTTAGAGAGAGAAATGACAAAAAATTGGTCGGAGAAGGAGGTCGGAAGCCTGCACGTCGTGGCGTACTTGCGCCACGACGCGACGAGAATTAAGGTTCTCGCAGCGGCGCGTGCGAGGGCCTCGCCGCGGTGAATTAATGTTAATTCGCTGTGGCGAGCTCCTTTCGACGTCGCGGAGAGCTCAAGTTTTTATGCCGCAACGAGTCCTTTCTGCGCGTCGCGGCAAGCGATCCCATGACGCCGCGACGAGCTTCATTTTTCTGAATTGATGTAGTTGGATTTTTTGGGCATAACTGATGGTGTAGACCTCCAATTGAGGTGATTCTTGATTCGTTATAAAATAGAGAAAGAGGTCTACAATTGAGGTGAAGAATGAAAGTTTGAATTCCAATTAGTAGGATCTCAATTATTGAAAGAAAGTTGAATATGGGTTCCTATTTCAACCTAAGGATAGTTTTTGATAATTGGGGTATAATTGTGAGATTTCCAAATGTAAATTCAATGCTATTGGGAGTCTTCAATAGGTGAATTTGATCTAGTTCAAGATGAAATTGGTTTTGAGGTTTTCTTGAGATTAGTTTAGTGTATATGATTTGGCAAAAAGGAACCGAATTGTAAAAGTGAAACTTGTGGAGTTCCAGGTCAGTATATTGAAATCAAATGAGTCATTATTGATCAATTGAGTGAAAAGTTAGATTTTGACAAAAGATAGTGAAATTGGGATATAGCACCGGGAAAGTCACGAATATGCACCGTACATCTTTCCTTTAAGACATGTGCATCATTGAATCTTTCTGATTATGCATCTAGTAGCGGGAAACTATTTGACCGTTATAGAGTCACCGTTGGATCGTCATTCTACGGATATTGCTGGGACTTCCAGGTAGTAGCTCGGAAGTTACAGGTGAGTAACCTAGTTGGTTCCTCAATTGTTGATTGTTAAATGTTCTGTAAACTACCTGTGAATGTGAATTGTATGATCATGTGAATGATTAGGATCGATATGTCTATTTTTGATAAATCGGATTCGACTGCCATATGATTTTAAAAAATTGTGATAAATGGATGTTAATGGCAATGTGACTGTGATTATATTGGGCATTTTGCATTTCATACACAAATACATGAACGGATAATAATAGTTGTGACTTGAGTCGCCACTGATACTGAAAAGAGCCTCGAGCTCGAAGGGAGATAGTGCATACCCAGAGGGCTCTCCTACTCCCTAGACGCGTCTACTAAATACTGTTCACTGTTTAAGCACTCTGTCACAACACTATAATAAAATGAAAAAGAGTCACATATTCATTGCATACACATTGTGATGGATTGAATACAGTGAATGGGAAATAGGCAAGAGTGCATGATGCAATTGTGATAACTGATTTGCAAAATTTCTGAGTTCTGTAAATTGCTATATGGTTTTTTGAATGTGTTATTGTGATATGCTGCACGCTATTTGCGTAATGCATGAATTGAGTGAACCATCGATGATGGTTTCTCATTGAGTTCACAAACTCACCCAAAATTGCATCTATTTTTCAGGATCGATAGAATAGAATCCTAGCTCCAGAGATAGACTTTTCTTGCCGTGTGGATCGTGTTGGCAAGAGAAGTCATGGCACACAGGTCGGTCAGCTGGGATGATTTTTGTGGATGACCTAGTTAGCTTTGTATCAGTTTCCTTTTTGGAGTAATGTATTTAGACAGTGGAAAATTGATAGACTTGTGAATTTCTGTTTTGATGAAAATGATATGAGAAAATATTCGGTTTCAAAAATATAGTGATTTTTATACTACGGTTTTATTATATTGATGCCATGAGAGTACTGTAGTGACTGGCTGCTCGTAGCTCTCCCTTATCGTGGGATATACGTCGGAATGACCCACGGGCGTCCCGGTTCGTGCCCTGCAGTAAGGGGGCGCTACTGCTCCATATCCCATAAGAAATTCTCCAACACCTTAGCATCCCACACACCTTCAAACACCTTGGGTTTACATACCTTCACAGAGGAAAGTTGTGATATGGAGCTTTCATCTTGCTCGACATCTATCATTGCAAAGGCATGTCTCAGCACAGTGATCTCAAATTGGGACTCCTCTTATTCCTTCAACACCTCTACCATCTATTATTGTAATTGTTGGATCCGCACCTCCAATATCTCGAAACGAGTATTATAAGATGTGACTTTTTCCTACCCTTGATGAATTGGTCTAATGAGTGTCTCTACCCTAGACATTCATTCTATCAAGTTGTCTACTGCTATTTCAAATTTTGACTAAGAGATTAGTTGATACAAAGGTCACCTTTAGGACTCAAACTTTCACCAAAGTTGATCGCTAATACCTTTTGTACGTTAATTTCACTTAGGCCCGCTTAAGTAAGACTCAGTCTTCAATAACCCTCGAAGTGTTTATCTTACACACTCGAAGAAACTATGGTATGAAAGCAATAAGAAACAAAGGCACAAGGAAACAAAGAGATACGGTTAAACCAACCTTTATACACTTTACCTCAAAAGAATGCAAAGAATGCTCTCTCTGATTGAATAAGAATTGAAAAGCTCGAATGAGTTATATATAGGCTTTCTAACTTGGAAGCCAAGTTACATTCAAATTCTCACTAAAACTAAACTGCCTAAGATTATGCTAAGATCACGTCTATTCTTATCAGATTAAATTATGTGGACCAATTAGATGACACTCCCTTCTAAATAGGACTCTAACAGATAAGAAAAGATAACAGAAAGATAGAGTTTACATTCGACTAGGAAACTAAAATGTGTTTAATTATTGATACATTTAATTATTTACACTTAACGATTAATAATACGAAAATATTTAAGATATCACTTTAATTCATATATTATTTTAGGTACAATTTGAAAGCAAAGAAGTTAAAATGAGTTGAACGCTCTATATTTTGGTTATGTTCTAAAGATTTATATTCACTTGTCTTCGTCGAACAAAAATGATAAATATCGGAGCAAGAGAAGACAAGATAAAACATAAAACTCATTGAAGAGGGCAGCTAGGAATCAACACTCATAGTGCATATTTTTGCATGCAATTACATGAATTTAATGGTTGATAAAAAAAAAGGTGGCTAAGCAAAGGGGCAGCCAAGCAAGGGGCTAAACGACACCAAAGAACCAAACAAAACGACGTGAGAAGCAATTGGGAAAATATGAAGCATGGAACGATAGCGTGATGGAAAGCAACCAAAGAAAACAGCAAAAGCCCAAAATGACAGCAGATGGACCAACACACAACAGCTGGAGAAACAGTATTTGCATGTAATGCAATCAACATCTACGTTTCTGCGTAAAATGTAGACAACGTCTACGTTTAAGGCAGATAGCAATATGTTTAACGCATGCGTTTTATTAAAAATGCACAAGGAGCGAGGTGCAGGTGTGAGCGCAAAAAAAGAGTGCTGGGAAAATAACCGTCAAGGTTTATTTGTCTCATCAAGCAATAGTGCAGGGGCGTGACCTAGCGTAGAGGAGTGGAGGCACAGGTGTAAAGAGAAGGGCTGCGGCTCGCGGTTTAGAGAAGCTAAGGGAACAATGCGGTGTCGCTTAGTTGGGCATAGTGCAGAGGTGAAGCGGCAGACGAGAGTGCGAGAGAGCAGTGAATGAAGCCTTGAAATACATTTTAATTATCCCATCGTGAATAGTAAAGAGAGGAGAGGGCATACGGAGAAAATGACTCACTCTTGGAGCATGAAAATGAAGATGAAAAGCTAAGTTCTTAATGCCGGTTCGAAGGCAACATCGATGTCGATGACTCGGGTTAAGTTTTTTTAATTATTTTGTTATTTTTTCTCATTAGAAATTGATTATGTTATCTTATGATAATTGATTTAGGTTTTATGTATGGATAATCAGATTTTCGTTATTTTTTTATTATTTGTGTATGAATCTATTAGATATTGTGAGATGATGATTTTAATGCATTCATTGAATCATTAGTTACAAACCTAATGCTAGAATTTTAATATAATCCGTAATTGTTATGTTGAAATTCATCCGTAGTGACTAATGATTTGTAATCATTAGGAAAAATATGGCCTAGGTTAAATGACGCATCATATATGATTATTACCTTGATTAATCGGTTTTTCTAATTCGTAATGCTATTGCCTAATTAAATCTAGAGATCATATGTTAGGTCATTTGGTGGTTAGGTTTAATTAAAGATTGTATCTTAATTAAACAAAATCTAAGAGAAAACTCGGATTAATTATTAAGTCACCTTTAATAGTTTCTAGGAGAGGTTTGAGACCAACAAATTAATGAAATATGCTTAATTAGAGTGTAGATCGAGATTGAACTAAAGAATCGGGTCTCTATCGAATTTCTCACTTTTATCATTTTTTCTGTATGTTTTCTTTAATTTATTTTTATTAGTTAGTTTCATTTTATTTTCTTCTTTCAAAAACAAATAATTTCATTTAATAAACTTTACACACACACTCCGTGGGATCGACCTGAACTCACCACTGCTATAGTAGTAGGTCTAGTTATTTTATTTTTGACTAGCGTAATAATGCGCAATCAGAAACTAACATCCTTATCTTTGAAGATCTCTACTATCTTCAGATATTGAGTTATACTGCAATTCTAACTCTTAGTCATCGCAACATCATCCAAGATCTCTCTACGATCTCTATCAGCTGATGATGTAGTGTAATCTCACCGAAACCTACATAGCACACTGACCTGATCCAATACTTCCCACAATAAATCCGTTAGTCGTGGTCCATTCATTTGAGCATGACCAAGTCCTTATTTCGTCAAGTCCTTAGTCTGGGTCGAGTTAATCTCTACAAAGTTTGAGACTTTACCAAAATTCGCTCCAAGTCTGATCTTACTTGCCTATATTTGCCTGAGTATTTTCGTATATCTCCTTTATGTATGAATCCAGTTAACCTTCCTCCTAAGACCCACTGTAAAGATCGTCGAGAAATGCTCTGAAGTTTAAGGGTTTAACACTTTTTTATTAACAGCCATACTTACTTCTATTGATTATTATCGTTCTCTCTCTCTGTTTCTTTTTTCATTCATTCAATCGTTTCAAGAAACAAGGCTAAGACATATCTTATGCTTACTTGTATATAATGTTAAATTTACGGACTATGAAATTAGAGATATTCAAAAGGTCCATTGCTTTTTTCTTTTGCTTATTCTTGCTCTCAGATGCTTCTAGATCTAGCTCACCTTATAAACTGTGACACACACTTGTTTGGCTGATATTTTTTTTATAGAACGCAGGCAAGCACTCAATATGCGATTGACATTATATGGAATAGGATACATACTGGGTAACGGAAACAATCACACTACATATAACAAGATAAAGCAAGCAAACGAAGGGTACCAGTCATATATAAAACCGTAATTGCACACCAGCAGACTCAAATTCTGGTGGAACCTTTAGACAACCAACCGAAGGGTACGAAAACCCTTATTGAACACCAGCATACTCAAATAACCTTTAGAGCTCGAGGACCTTCTTCCATGATGGCCTGTTGCTAATATCATCCCACCAAGCGCTAACGTGCTTCCTCTCCCTAATCAAATACTCCTTCTTCATTGGTCCAACCAAATACTGAGTGAAGGGAAGGTGGCTAAGGTCTGCCAGGCTAAAGAAATCACCAGCTAAGTACTTGCTCTTAGACAGCCTCTCTTCGTACACGTCCAACACCTTCCCAAGCTTCTCTTCGCTCTCTTTGATTATCTTTTCATCTGGTAGAAAGCCCAACGGAGAAGAAAATAATATCTGAATTGTCAAGTTATAGATATGGGGGTGATAGTTGTGTGCCTCAACTTCTAGCCATTGTTCTACTAGGCCCCTTTCCTCTATGGTGCTTCCAAGCAGATCTGTCCCTTGAGACTTGTACTTCTCTGCATAGTACCTTATGATCGCTCGGGATTCTACATGCCCATTACAATTACGCACAGAGTTTTGATAAGTATAATCAACACAACGCTTTAGCAAAAGGGATTTGAGTTAGATGAGAAACTTCTACCGTATAAAGTATAGTCGCCATCTTGAATTACCGGAAGAGACCCAAAAGGCTGCAATATCGATATAATGAATATATTTGGTGGTAGCAAGTAATCTTGGAGAAAGTTCAAACACAGTGAAAACGATGAAGATTTCCATGTTCTGAAGCAAATAATGAAAAAAAAAAAAAAACCTGTAGCTTTAGATAGTCAGGGCTTCTATGCTCGCCCTTGACGAGATCAATTGGTACCGTCTCGAACTCAATACCCTTCTCAATAAGGCACACAATCACTCTCTTTGGAGAAGCATAGGCTGGACCATATACCTTCACCACCATTTTTTCTTGGCTAAAAGTTCTTTCTCAATACCAAAGTCTTGATAAATGATGTTGGGGATGAGCTCTTATTTTTCTTTATATAATCTGCCTCTTAAAGTCTCATCTTATGGGAGATTACGCCATTTGAGTGGTGGGCCAAATTTTGTAAGTGGCAAACCAGAATCTGTTTGTTGTCAAAACTTGACCAATACTCAGCCACTCATCTCTAAGCTACAACCATTAATCATGGCAGATGACCTTCTAATTTATTCAATATCGCAAGTTTAACCCCCCTCTCAAATAAAGTCATAACCAATTTCAAAAATTCTAATATGCATATATGAAAAACATTGCTGCTTGATGATGATTTTGGTGACCTGAAGGATTGAGGTTGTACCACATACAGGTAAGAAACAAGCAGATGATTATGTTGAGGAGAAATTCAAAGTCTAGGCTGCAAAGCAGCTAATTCAACGTTTGTGTAGATGTCAGAAAAAAAAGGCATCTTTGCTCTATTGTGTATTGACCCCGCTGCACCTACTAATCCGGTAGACGGTGATTGTCAATTTATTAGGTGTCTTAGTCTTGAAGATGATAACGTTAGGTAACCTATCGGTCCCACTTGATTAGATTCAAGAAACCGAACTCTGTTGTCTTGTGATTGGACAACCTCTTCATCCTTTTATCTTTCAATTATGAAGTTTTTTTTAGCCGAGAAAATTTACGAAAAGATACTTTTAAGTCAACTAGACTAATTTTACTAGCATCAGGTTAGCCTATAAAAAATAAATTACTAGCTAAACAGATTTTTTCATTCTCAAAATTAACGTACAGGATATGAATTAATAAATTGAAACAAAAGATCAGTTTTTTGATATCTATTGTCAGAGCCTCGTATGGCAGAACTCCCTTATACGGATAATGAAATATTTTTAACTAATCTAAAATAATTTTAAAATACCAAATTATGCATTATAATATATCGTTACATTATATACTGTGAAATTTGAAATAAAGCTGCAATGATATATTTGTTTAAGGAATAAGTCATCAATTAAAACAAATAAAGAAATACGTTCAATATTCTTATATAATATTCTTATTGTTGTTCTGTAATAACATACACCATTTTTCTTGATAAAACATATTTATATTACAAGGAAGAAAATAATACTAGCTAGTGTGAACTAATAATATTCAGTCTTCCTTTACGGCATAAGATAGCAAGTGACAAATTGATGTACATCTCTTGAGAAGAATTTTCAAGAGATTATGGCACTTTTATGGAAGGAGAGAAGCAAAAGAATTTTCAGAAATTGAAGTCAGGCTATGAATGGAAAGCATTTTAATTACGAAGAACCAACCTCTTGAGAAGAATAAGACTCCATTTATGTATTTACAATTAGATAAATGGCACTTTAACATGCAGAGTAGTATTGAGAGGTGGGGAATTAATTAGCTTAATCTTCAATCTTAGTTTTTGGTTCTGAATTGAAAGATGTTAATTAACCCAAGTAAGATGTTTTGGACCTCTTTGCAAATCCTTATTGATGTCCTCTGAAGTTTAACGCAATTATTTTTATTCTTAAAAACATATTTAATCTTCTTTTAAAATTTTTTAATGCGATAACAAAATTAAATAATTATTTTTGACATTCTTAAATTGATTTATGCAACCTCACAAGTCATAATTTGTTCTAATCATGTCTTGCAGAAAATTCCAAGCTAATAGTAGGTCTCTTTAAATTTTATTAAAAGCTTCAACATTACAATGTTCTCCCATAATTAATAAGGAAGCAATGCATACTTTAAACATTTAAATACTGGTCGGGTTGGTCGTGTTGGGCCCGGATTTAGTAAAAACGACCCGAGGGCCGATCGGTCTATGCCCGAGTCAAGCCCATGCCCTCCTTGGCCCATCCGTAGAAGGAAGTCTCACATGCAAACACGTAAAGACCTAAACCTAGTTGTAAAACCATATATAAGGTATAATTCTCCCATAACAGAGGTACGTAATCATACCTAGTTTTTCTCTAGATTCAGAACCACTCACCTTCACCAAAAGAGTAACTTGAGCGTCGGAGGGGCTAATCGGGACAAAACCCCCGACGTGCCTTTCTTTGTTTTGCAGGAACTTCACACCGAAACTCTTACGTGAAGCAGCCGACTCATGGATCCGAACGGCAACATACAGTTCAGCCAAAATCCGGCAGAACCAATTGGCGCCCACCGTGGGGCCCGACATCAGGGCACCACGTCCAGAAACACACAGATCAGTCAGGCGGCATCGACAAACCCTGATGTAGCCGTTGTCGCGGCTCTAGCGATGCAACGGATGGGTTTGCAGTTCCCTGCTACCCTGCCACCGGCACACCACTCTTCCCGCACGTAGTCCTCGAACCCGGATGATCAGCCGTAACCTCTCAATCTAGAACAAGAAAAGCAAAGCCCAGCCTTTGAAGATAACGCTGGAATCAATATACGTGCCGAATCTCCAGCACCAATCAGATGCGGATCCCCCTGCGCTTGTGCGCACCTCCCTCACCCGAAAACAGATTGAGGAAGCAGCTGATCTGTTGATCCGCCAGATTTTGCAATCTCAGCCAACACAACAGCAGCCGTCTACACGGCAAGCCACGCGACAGACCAGCATGACGACCGATCACCACCCAACCGAAGCCCTAGAGAAAATCGTGAATGATCGGATCAACGCAGCTATGAGCTTCTGTCCAGATCGCCCGACGGCACAGTACAGCTCTCCCTTTACTCTGGAAATCTTGGATAGCCTCCCGGCGCCCGGCACCAAAATACTGACCCCCAAGAAATATACTGGAAAGACCAACCCCCTAGATTACCTGCAGCACTTCCAGTCCATGATGAATCTACATTGCGTTCCAGACGCCATCCAGTGTAAGGCTTTTTGTACGGCCTTTCAAGAGGGAGCCCGACGATGGTTCAATAGTCTACCTTCGGGCTGTATCATCTGCTTTGAGGATTTTAGGCTACTTTTCCTCAACCAGTTCGCCACAAGCAAGTGGCCACAGAAAACTACATTGGAGGTAATGCAACTGAACCAAGGAAGAAACGAAAGTCTGCGGGAGTTCATCACTCGGTTCAATAACGAAGCGGTCGAAGTCCCCGGCCTCACTTGCTCGTCCATGTTGGCAACACTTATGAGCAACACGAGGGATGAGGAGTTCAAAAAGTCATTGGCTCTTGATCAGCCCTGATCTATTCAGGAGATCAGACATCGGGCAGACAAGTACATTCAGCTCGAAGAAGTATTAAAGAATACAAAACGCAGGGCAGATGATCGCGGGCCGAGTGGTCGAACAGATGAGTCTCACAAGAGACAGATGGATCAATCGACTTGGAGGAAGCCGACTGGTCGGCAGTGGCATCACCAAGACTTTACCCCGCTTAACAAACGATATGCGGAAGTATTGGCAGCTACAAGAGCGGACGGGGAATCCATCCGAGATCCCAATAAAATGAAGATCCCTTACAAGGATAGGAACCCAGATCTATATTGCTGTTTCCACAGAGAAATCGGTCACGACACGGAGGATTGTTGGCAGTTGAAAAAAGAGATTGAACTCCTTATCCAAAAAGGAAGGCTGACCCAATTCGTGAGGCACGAGCAAAATGCCGATCGGGATAATCAGCATAGGACTAGTCGGCCCGACAATAGGCGACCGTCCTAGAGGCGAAACGAGAAGAATGATGGAGGGAGGCAGAATGCGAATACGGATAATCAACGAGAAGAGAGAGGACGATCAAGGGAAAGAAACGACAGAAACGCTGGGCAACAAGATGACCGATCGACTGGGGTCATTAACATAATATTCGGTGGAAATGCAGTGGGAGGATCCACTACTAAAGGGAGAAAGAGATACGCAAAACAGGTCGGCAGAGACCCATCAACAAAAAGACCTAGGGAGAACGATGGAATGATACCGTTCGACGAGTCTGACCTTGATGGTGTAAGTTTTCCTCATCATGATGCCCTCGTTGTAAATCTGAACATGGACAGCTACGAGGTGAAACGGGTGATGATTGATACGGGCAGCTCGGTCGACTTGTTGTATTATGAGGCCTTCAAGCAGATG
>JANTNU010000007.1:3129153-3139960 GCA_024752395.1 Erythroxylum havanense | reverse complement strand
CATAAACAACTTTTCAGCAAATATGCAATTCTTCCCTGATACATTTATTTTAAACAATTTTTTGTTTTGTTTTTTTTCATTCTTTTTCATTTTCTTTTCTTGTCTTTTTTGTTTCTTTTTTCTTTTCCCTTTTTTTATTTTTTTCCTTTCTTTTCCTTATAAAAATTAAAATAAACTACATCAATATGAGAATTTCAATGATAAGATATAAAATGACTTCCCAACATTATAAATAACCCTCACATATGTACACCCCCATACTTAAAATTTTGTACATCCACAAACTCAACAGTCACAAATGTTCCACTAGATTATGACTTGGGTAGGACATTTGATTAAGTTTAAAAGCATAAAACATGGTTTATACAAAAAGAAAGGTTAGCTCAAAGGGGTTTATCAAGGGAAAAATCATGTCGATAGGATAGGTTATTTGGCCAATGTAGTTTATGAAAACAAAGAATGCCTAATCATATCCATATTAATGCATGTGATAAAAATGTGATCTCGAAGAGAAATTCAATGCCAAATCAGGATGTACATGTCAAGAAGGCCACACATTATCAAAAGACAATGAAACTAATATGGGTGTATTAGTCAAATAAGGCTCAAAATCTCACCTATTTTGTCTACCATTAGTCACTACTCTTCCAAAGATAATGCATATCGATCAATCACAAGAGCAAACGTATATGCTAAAGTTGTTATGAAATTCTCTAATCAACTCACACTCTAATCATGATTATATAATCCCAAAAGTAATAGAAAATGAGAAAATGTTAGTTTCATTTGTTTTATTCTTTCTCTCATTTTGATTGAAAATTAAAAACAAGTAAACAAACAATTTCAAAAACACACAGGCATATTAAAAGTAATGCGGAAATGTAAAGGGAAAAGAAATTTACTTCCCTTGGGTTGCCTCCCAAGAAGCACCTTTGTTTATGATCGTTGGCTCGACTCCTTCTTCTCCTCAAGTGACAAAATTGTGATCTTCGAGTATTACAATTAGCACCACTTCCATGCGAGTCCAGATAGGGCCTTAGTTGATCATCATCCTCATTCAACGTCTTTCCTATCCTCAAACTCTCAATTTCGAATGAGTCCATACATTTCAGAAATATTTGAAACGTCTCTTCACCTTTTTCTTCATCGTTTAATGCCTCCAGTCTGTTATGTAAAGGTAAAGAGTTAGTTTCAAAAATAATAAGAGACTTAATATTTACCTTCAAGCTAAAAGATGTGTCCTTTTTGGCTTGGAGAAGGAGTGTCCTTTTTGGCTTCGAGCTCCTTCTCCACTTCTTCAACACAAAAAATTTGTCTGTTATGTAAAGGTAAAGAGTTAGTTTCAAAAATAATAAGAGAATCAGTATTTACCTTCAAGCTAAAAGATGTGTCCTTTTTGGCTTGGAGAAGGAGTGTCCTTTTTGGCTTCGAGCTCCTTCTCCACTTCTTCAACACAAAAAATTCGTTGAGGGTTGACTTCAAAATTCTCAAACTCCTCGTCACTTTGCAAAGTTTCTGCACAAACGTCCATTGGGTACACTTCAGGTTGATATGGCTGCTCCTTTTCACTTTGCCATTCTAGGCGATCAAGGCTTATTGTCATCTGACCCATTAGGTGTTCCATCCTCTCTTGTCGGAATTCTTGCAACTGTTGCTGCATATCCTGTAGAAATTGCAAATTGTTAGCAGCAATATTATTAACAAGTTCTTCAAGAGATGCAACTGAATCGTGATGGCTCTTCGAATCTTGGGCATTAGACTATGTGTTTTTTGGAAATTGTCCTCCACCTTCTGGAATTGTAAAGTATTCTCCTGCAATTGTAACATCAACTCTTTCAGAGATGGACCGGAGTTGTGATATGAAGCTTCTGGTCTGCACAAGAATTGTTGTGCATCCTGCAAACTATCATGGAAGTAATTATGATGATTATTCCATCCATAATAAAAGTTACCAAACATTGTTATATGATTGAGAATATGAATTATAAAATAAATTACTTCCGTCCATATCGAATTTTTTTCACACGAAACAAAAAATGAAAAGATCAAAAAATAACAGAAAAGAAATTAATCATGAACAAATATATATATAACACTAATTAAATCACAAAAAAACTAAGACACTGCATTCCCTGACAACGACGCTGAAATTTGGCTGCGCATCATTACGCTAGTCAAAATAAAATAACTAGATCTACTACTATAGCACTAGTGAGTCTAGATCGATCCCACAGAAAGTGTGTGTAAAGTTCATGGAATGAAATTAATCGATATTTAGGAAAAAGAGGGGTTTTGGATTTTTAAAGAAGAAAATAAAATGAATCTAACTAATAAAAACAAATTAAAGAAAACATGAAAAAATGATAAAGGTGGGGAATTCAGTAGGGACTTGATTCTTTGGTTCGATCTCGGCCTACACCCTAATTAACTATATTATATTGATTTGTTGTTCTTTAACCTTTCCTAGCAACTATTAATCGTGAGTTAATAATTAACTCGAGTTTGCCCTTAGGTTTTGGTTAATCAAGATACGATCGTTAATTAAACCTAGCCACCAAACAACCTAGGATATGATCTCTAGAATTAATTAGGTAGTAACATTATGAATTAGGAAAATCAATTAATCAAGACAATAACCACATACGATGTGTCATTTAACCTAGGTCATATTATCTTTAATGATTACGAATTATTAGTCGCTACATATGAATTTCAACATAACAATTACGGATTATATCGACATTCTAGTAATAGGTTTGAAATTAACGATTCAACGAATGCACTAAAATCATCAATTCACAATATCCAATGAGTTTATACACAAATAACCGAACAATGACGAAAATCTGATTATCTATACACAATACTCAAATCAATTAAAATAGGATAACACAATCAATTCCTAATGAGAGAAAGAATTAACAAAGTAATAAAAAATACTTAACCCGGATCATCAGCGTCGATATCACCTCTAAACTGGCATTGGGATGCCTAGCTCTTCATGGGGCATTTCTTGAAAAATGTTTCAACTGCCATATTAATCCCCAACCAAAAAACCCTTTATTCGACCTATTTAGCAGCCCATTATTCTCCTCATTGTTGATTGATTAGACGAATAAGGTTGCTGGTTCTTTTAAAATCCTCTCATCTCCTGCGGCTGCTCAATCTTGCAAGCTTCTCTTCACACCTGAGCTAGCAAGCCGCAACAGCCACACCAGGCTTGCACCTGTGCCCCAGCTACGCTTCTACTCCTTGTTCCTCATTCCTGTAGTTGATTTGACGAATTAACTTGTTCTCCTTTTAAAACCATCTACCTCGCTTCTACTTATGCCTTGGACGCTACTTAAACACAACGTTGGAGGCTGCTTCAACGCAGCAACGCAACGTTTTCACGCAGCGTTGGAGGCTATTTCAACGCAGCAACAATGCTACGTTTCACGCAACAAAGTAATTCCTTTTTTTTTCAATTGTGCTCCAATTTGCTTTCAACATCTTCTCCTTTTGGTCTCAAATATCCAACCTAGTAGTCAACACAAATTAAGTATTTTATCTTGAGAATAGGATTGAAATCACATGAAAATATATAAGATAATATAAGATAATTCAATCCTGTCAATCTCTATGAGAGGAAAATCACACATAACAAAGCCTTCTTGATTAAAAGGCTTGTGAATCTTAAGTTAAAGGCTAAAAAATCAGTGTTGGAGTAGCTCAACAATTTTTAGGACATCATCAACAAGTTCACTATGATGAAGAATGTTCTTGATGATGAATTATAAAATTTGTTCTCGTTAAGTTCCTTGTCAGATGGTTGGGAAACTTTGTTGTGATTATTGATAATTCCGCTCCTAATGGTGTGCTTTCTTTGGATGTGATCAAAAAGAACATGTTCAATGAAGAGATTAGGAGGAAGGAAGTTGGTGTAAAAAATGTACAGGCTCTTTTGATAGAAAACAAAGGAAGAAGTAAGAGTAAAGGTCGGTCCTAAAGGATAAGGCAAGTCGAAGATCGAGTCCATATTAAAAGATGGAAAGAAGACCATAATCTATCTCTACTGCACTAAACCTAGTCATATAAAGAAGTTCTTCTATAAGAAGAAAAAAAGACCAGAAGAAGCAAGATAACTAGAATGATAGAGATGATAACAACATTGTTTTAATGACATTAAGCATAGATGATAAAGTGTCATTTATTTATATGACAATTAAGTGTCTCCATATTAGTTACTTAGATTTCAAGTGGTTTGTCAATATAGGAGCATCCTACCATTATATTTTGAAGATGGAGTACTTCATTAACTATAAAAGTGGTGATGTAAGGATGGCCAATCAAAGCTTCACTAATGTCGTCGATATAGGTAACATTCGAGTCAAAACTGCTATTGGATGCTTGTTGACCTTAAGAGGTGTACAACATATTTCAGACTTGTTCTTCAATTTCTAGTCTATTAATATGCTTGACCAAGAGGGATATCAACATAATTTTAAAGAGAACAAGTGGAAACTATCTAAAAGAGCATTGATAGTTGCTCATAGTGGATTGTGTTGCACTCTATACAAGATACACTCGAAGGTATACATGATGTTGAGGAGAATACTTCTCTAGATTTATGGAATTGGATATTGGGACACATTAGTGATAAAGGGATCAAGTTAGTAGCTAGGAATCACTTAGCCTTACAAAGAATATTGTTTCTCTTAACCCATGTGATCATTGCGTGGTCAAAAAGCAACATAGGGAGACTAAGTTGGAGTTAGTGTTAGAGTGGTGCACTCTAACATGTATGGTCCCGTCGAGGAAGAGTCATTGGGAGATTAAAAAAAGTTTTTTTTTACACTTATTGATGATTCTATACATAATACTAAGTCTTCATAATGAAAATAAAAGGCTAGGTGTATAAGAACTTTCAAAAATTACATGCCGCGGTAGAAATAGAGATGAAGAGAAAGCTTAAATTTCTATAAACCAACAATAATGGAGACCATATCTCCAAGAAGAATATTATGCAAGACATGACATAAGATGTAAGAATACAGAACTTGGTATCCCATAGTACAATGGTGTTATCAAGAGGATGAACAAAACAATTATTAAGAAGGTTTGGTTTATGTTTTAAATGTCAAGACTATCGAAGTCCTTTTAGGGTGAGACAGTCCAACCTGTTGTATACGTGATCAATAAAACTCCTTCTATCCCTTTGGATCTTGATATTCCTAATAGAGTATAAAAGGGGAAGGATCCAACTTGTATGCATCTAAGGGTGTTAAAATGTAAGGCTTTTAAGCACTTGCCAAGGAGTATATATTGAAACTAGATTCGAAGACTAATCCTTATGTTTTCATTGTATAAAGTGACGAGGAGTTTGGCTATAGGTGCTACGACTCACAAAACTAGAAGGTTATTATAAGCAGGGTGTAATCTTTTACGAGTATAAGATGTATACAGGTCACATAAAAAAGACAATACTACTTTTAGAAGTTTGTTATTCAGTACTGTAAATTTTAATCCTATTCCCACCTCTATTGATCAACCAACGAGTGAATAAAATAAATATGAGCTAGTATAGGATGATAATAATCAAGGGAAATCTAATGGTAATGAGTCACATGAGACATATCTTATGAATGATGTAGAAAAGGTTCATAATCTTTATGAGTAGAAGGAGCAACCCACTCAAGCGTTAGGAGGTGTCCAAATTCAAAGGTCAACTTAAGGGGAGAAGCCTTTGATAAGATACTATAGTTCAAAATATCTCCCAATCACTGCTAAAGGGAGCCATAGAATTTCCAAAAAGGGTAGTCACTTGAAGACAAAGACTTTTGGCTCAAGGCATCAAAAGAGGAGATGTGTTCTTTGAAGAAGAACACAAATAAAAATGGTGTTGACATTTTAACAAAGTTAGTTCCTAGAAGTAAGTTTGAGCTTTATAGATAGTTCATTAGGATGATGTTCAAATGATCAATGGGGCAACTGATTTCTCCTTCGAAATGGGTTAGAGAAGGATATTATCATGGGTCTAAGCCTATTTTATGGATCTTAGCATATGAAAACCACTAAATTTGGGCTCCAAAAGTGTTAACTATCTTTATAGATCAAAAGGAATGAAGTTCAGACCAATTTGAAGCAAAAACTGATGATTGAAAATTATTTCTAAAGGACATACCTGTGTTTGAGAGGCACATATATTTTTCAATGGTGGATAAGACCATGTGCATAATTATGTAAGTTTTTTGTAACTGAGTGCAAGTTAAAAGGTGATGCTTCAAAATCAGACACATCAGTGTAGAGTCAGACACGATAGTGTCCATCTACTGACCATATAACTCAGTCTAACTATGTATCTCTATGATAGCGAGTTTTGAAGCTTCTAACCATGTAACTTAGTGTAACTATGTATCTTCATGATGTCGAGCTTTAAAGCTTAAAGGTCAAACATACTCACTATAAACAATTGTGTAGGTGACCGTGTGAGGTATAAAATCTTATCCTTTTGAGATTTAAAGATAAGTTTGAGAGATTAAAGTTGCATGAGACAGAAACATTTAATAAAAGAAGAGTTTAAAAGTGTAAATATCATTCATCAACTATAGTTTTATTAAAATTTGATATTTAGGATTAGTTGGAAGTAGTATTGCTTTATATATATATACCAATCCTAGAAGTTTTTTTTAAGAACTCAAGAAAGAGAGATAAAGAAACTATTTGTTATTATCTTGTAAGGTATTCTTGAGTTAGAGCTTGAAAGATTTATCGTTTATAAATTTTTTGTTAGTTTGTCTTGTGATTTTTTACCTCAACATTAGAGGTTTTCCATGTTAAAATCATGTGTTTGTTAACTTTTAGTCATCTTACCATTTTAGTAGTTTGTTATCTTTTTTTTGGAAATAAAATTTTTATATTTTCATGTAAAGTAAGAATCTAACTTAATATTGTCTCAATACATATTCATATTCAAGTCTCAAAAAACTACGACATATAATGTAAATACAAAATGGATCTATTGCTTTAGTTAAACATGTCTTTCTTACAAAAAGGTGTGTTGTTTGGTTTTTAGTCACTCAAGCCCCAAATTGATTATGTATCTTTTCTTCCTATTTTCCTCTCCATCAATATATACTTTTAACCTTTAGATGATTTTGGATTGATTTGGAGCAAACCATATTATAAGCTCTACCATCTCTTCTCTTTATCCTTTTTTCATTTTAAATCTTACTTATCCAGGTAAGTCTCCTTTTCTTTTTCATTGCATGCATTCTTATAATGTTATTTTTTTATAGCAAATCCTTGATGAATTATCTAATTCTTGTGTATTGAAGCCATAAATAACTATTTTTCCTTCAAACTTTTTAGGCTTGAGGTCCCTACTGATCCGTTTCATTGGTTGTGCCTCCAATATGTAGTTCTCTTATATCTAATTTGTTGCTTTATGTTGAATTTTTGTCTTCTTCATGGGTTAATTAAAAGCCTATTCAAATATGATTGTGTTGTAACAACTTTGGTGTATTTTTTTTCTTTATTAGTTCCCTCATGTTGTGATATATATACCTATTAAGTCCCTATATTTCTTTTTTCTGTGAAAATTTTTTAGGTTTCTTTCCCTCCATAGTTTGTAACTGAAGCAGCTCATCCTCAATTTGAACATTATATAGCCACTATTATTTGTAACTTTCTAGCTTAATGCCCTCCTTACCATTTCCTCCATAGTTGTAGCCTAGTACCACAAGTTAAACCTTGACAATGTGCTTTTTCACATGCTGGAAGAATTTAGAAAATGAATATTTGATTTACATCATGATATTTTTATATAAATTGTATATGTATTGAGTAGACTTTTTAATACTTTCATTATACTATATAAAAAGATAAGTATGAATAATTGAGCATTTAATAATTTCGCTTTGTTGGCATCATATTAATAAAAAGGTTGAAGTTAAAGAGTGGTGCTAGTAGCCATTTGAGACAGTTACCTAGTTGAGTAACTAAGAGTATTCATGATATAATGTTTACTCTGGTATAAAAAGGTTAGGTGATTTTTTAAACAAGCTTCTAAATGCTCTTGTGTTGCTTGAATTTGATGTTCTACGTTATTTTAATATGGTGTATGAACATGTTAAAGAGATAAAAAGTTTCTCTCATATTTTATACATAAATTTGAATTTTGTTAGTTAAGATGAAGTTTGAAGAATTGTGTAATAAATTAAGGTACTTTATAAATTGATATAAGTAACTAGTTGCCTAATAATTTGATGACCTCTATAGTTAAATAAGTGATGGAGAATCTAATTCTACATGTTTGATTTGTTATTTTTTTTAAGATCTCCTACAATTTACCCCGAGAACACAACACTAATATGTTATCATATCCAGGCCATATTAAAAGTATATGTTTCTCTAAGTGCTTGTGACATACCCCAGTGTTAACCCTTCTTCGCCAATATGGATTAGTTGTATAAAAATTCTAGAATTAGAGATGAAGTAATATAGAGCCCAACATGATACCGTATTAGGGTCATGTTGGGTAGAGAAAATTAGGGTTTTTACAAGGCTTAAAAGAGAGAAGGTTGAAAACAATAGAAAACTAGTTGACATATCAATTTTTTAAAAAAATCATTAGGAGAAAATTTTAAGCATATAGAGACAATCCTAAGAAAAGAACAAGAAATCATAACAAGAACTTAAAGATTCAAGAATCATGATGATGTTTTCTTTATTTTCTGTTCTTTCTTTTTCGTGTACTTTTTTTCTTGTCTTATTATGAACTAATTGGACTATAGATCCATGGATAGATGGATTCTAGGATTTAATTTTTTGAACTAATGCTTTGATTTAATGAAATTTTTAATTCTCTTCTGATTTATTTTTGTTTTAATATTGATTTGAATAAAAGAAATGAGAGTTGAAGATTCAATAATTAAATTTATATATTAAGATTAAGAGATGATTCGTATGTTTAGATCATAACATGAATAATGACAGTTGAATAGGTTGCCTGAGAAAATACTACATGATCTTTCTAAGTTAAGGGCAAACTTATCACAAGAGTTTATAAACTGAATTAATGTGTTCTTAGGAGGTGTTGATTAGAAAGAGATTTTGGTCAAATTAATTTAGGAATAGGGACTCTATTACTCAAGAGATAATATAGTTATAACTTAAGAATTTTTAACGGCCCAAAGAACTAGTATTAATCATTAAATTAGAGTAAGGCCAAAGCTTAGAAAAGGTCTAAAGAACATCTTAGTTGGATCTAATTTATTTATCTTATTTTAATCTTGATCATTTCTTTAATTTAGTGACTAGAATTATTTGTTTATTTCTTTTAAAATTAATCGCTCGTTTTGTTAGATTAGATAATAGAAGGATAGTTAATATTGATAATCATAGTTAATATAATTTCAACACTCGACTCACTTAGGCTATACTATAGAACATAATAGGTACACTTACATATAGCATGTATGATTTCTTTAGTATTGTTTTTTATGTTTCATTTTATTCATTGATACACATAACACCAATTTATATCCTAAGCAATTAATGAAAAGTTACCAAATATGTAATTTCAAATTCCTATATCATTTAGAATTGAAATTATTCATTAACTTAATATCATTAAAAATATGAAATAATCATTAACATAAAGTGAAATGATAAGTTGTTTCCCCTCTTTGTAATTTTTGACATAAAATGTAGCCTCACCATTATTCCTCTTAAATCCGACTAATCACATACGAGTCTATCTTGTTGTACCAAGCTTTTGGTTCTATTTTGGAAATAAATAGGGATTTGTTAAAATTGTAGATAAAATTTTTACACCCTTCAACTTTAACCCCTTAGGTTGTTCATCATAAATCTCTTCCTCTAACTCCTTATTCAAGAAAGTATATTTCATATCCAAATGATAAATTTTCCATCCTACATTTGTAGTCAGACCAATTATTAGTTTAATGGTGTCATATCTTACAATCAAGGAAAATGTGTTCCTAAAATTCTCTCTAAACTTTTGAGTCTAGTCTTTTACTATCAATCTTAATTTAAACTTATGCATAGAATTATCAAGATTAAATTTGATTATAAACACTCATTTGATAATAGTAGCTTTCTTATCTTTTTTTTCTCAATCAAATCCCAAATTTCATTCTTCTTTATCATGTCCACTTTTTTCATTATTGTTATCCATTCAACTAACTTAGCAACATCTTGAATAATACTAGGTTCAATAAAAAGAAAAGTTGCACCTTTCATACACTTGAGTTTGTAAACTCAAGTTTGGGTGTATTTCAATCAACACAAGGAAGTGAATTTGAGTTATAACCAATGTTCAGAATACCGTTTCGTACCGGACGGTACCGGCCGGAACGTTCCGTTCCGACTGGAATCCGGTACCAGAACGGGAAAAATCTTACCGGTAAAAAATTCCGGTCGGTACCAGCCGGAATCAAAAATTTCGGTATCTTCCAAACAATTCCGCAAAATAATAGTTGATCAGGGACCATTTTACAAAATTAAAAAATTTAATCCTAAAAAAGCATTAAGAAAGGCATGGATTCCAAGACCATTAAGAAAGGCATGGGAAATGTCAAAAACTCATAAATGTTTTTTTTTAATTTTTATAAATAATTATTTTAAAATTTACGAAAATAAATATTAAATAATTCAATATTATTAATATAATAATTTAAATTATTTTGAAATTGAATTTTCACAGTCTTGGAATAGAATTTTTAAAATTGATAATTTAAAATTGATGGATTGAAGTTAAAGAATACCGTAAGTAAGTAATTTATGTTATTTTGTTATGAATTTG
>JANTNU010000007.1:3058353-3071533 GCA_024752395.1 Erythroxylum havanense | reverse complement strand
TTTTCAAAAAACATGTAGGGAATGCTCTAAAGAACTAGAGGAATTGGAAGGAACCAAAAGGCTTAACCCTCTTCCTTCCTTATATCTAGGGAGAAAGCGCCTCTTCATGTTATTGCAGTGAAGAAGAAGAAGAAGAAGAAGAAGACATCAAACCTTAGAAAGGGAAACTATCTTTTGTTCATTAGTAATAGATAAATACATTCAATCTCTACACTTGTCTGTTTGATTCTTTTGTTAACAGCTAAGACTTGAAAAAGCAAAATGGGGAAGAAGCGGCGAGCAAAATCACAACACCAAAACCATCAAAACCCTAATGTTGCTGAAGCTCATCGTATTCGAATTTCCCAAATACTCGATCAGTTCCGTGCTTCCAACGACCAAGGTACGGCATTTTTCGATGTATTCGGTTGTTTTTACCATGTTCTTAGATTGATGGAGTTGTTCATTACCTATTTTTAATGGGAAAAAAGGATCCTTAATGACTACCTAATTTTTTGTTTGGATGAAAGGAGTGTTCTTTAGGTTTAGATGTTATGAAATTCTCAGAGTATAATGAGTGAGTTGTTCATGACATTAAAAGAATGGTTGTTTTGTTTTTTTTTTTTTGGCAAGTGAAAGTCTAGGGGCAACTCTAAGCGGCGGAGTCGTCAGCTTAACACCATGTCTGTAGGGTTTCACTTGTTTCTGAATACTATCTGACCAAGCTCCACACCTTTTCCTTTTTCCCCTTTTATTTGGATTCTGGGTTCAGTTTACACGTTTGAAGCCAATCTTTCAAATGACGAGCGTGCTGTTGTCCACGAAGTGTGCAGGAAAATGGGAATGACATCCAAGAGTTCTGGGTGAGTACATATTTTTGGATCCCATGCGCCACGTGTTATTGTGAAAAATTTAATTTGTCAACTGTCTATATATATATACATATATTTGGTATTTGTTCTTGGTGTTTCAATTTCCTGTTATATCTTATGAGCCTGAGACCTTTAGGAATCGGAGTCAACGGCGTGTTTCTGTTTACAAATTGGCCAAGAAGGTGGACAACCAAGTAGCCAAGGAAGGTCTCACCAAATTTATGTTTTCAGAACAATCAAAAATGGCTTTGCAAGATCTTTTTGCAAGTTACCCACCTGAAGAAGGAGAGCTTGATGAGAAACTAGTTATCAAGGCTAGTGAAAAGGTGGATAGAATACAGATTAATAGAGATGACATGTTCTGTAGACCTTCAATGAGCAAAGCAGAAATATCTAAAAAGGTGGATTCACTTACTTCTAGAGTAAAAAGTGCAGCAAAACTTCTACAGGTTTGAATTTTCACCACAACTTTTAGAAATTTATGGTTTATCTTTGTTGATATTGTGGCTTTATAGTTTTCTTTAAGAGATAAGATTGAAGCCAATATTGTGCACTTCAATGATTACTTGAGAAATGCTTTATATTAATTCCTTGGAAAGATCTCATAGATACACATGTACATAAGATATGTACGCGTGCATGTACAATTAGTTTCCAATTATAGATATACACACATGGACACATAGTTCTGTATGATCAATGAAACATCATGCTTGTCAAGTATTTATGAGATTCAATTGCATATTTCTCAATTAAGTATCTTGATTGTTAAATGTTTCTGAGATCCCTTTGTGTGTACAGATTACTGAACTGAGGTCCAAGCTACCAATTGGATCCTTCAGAGATGCCATTACATCTGCCATTGAATCTCATCAGGTTACACGTTGATTTTAATATCAACATTTTTCTGCATGAATCCTTGATACAGTTGTGACATGAAATCATAAAATTTATAGTTCTGTTATCTCAATAAAGTATGAAATGATTTTTGATAAGATGATTTTAACTTTTCTAATTTCTTTTCTGCAGTCAAGATGTATAAAGTTTGCTACTTCCTGGCCTTAATAAAAATATTAACGATTTTATTTCTAATTGTAGCTAAACCTTAAATTTTTTTGTTTGTTTGTTAAACCTATCTTCCTTGACCATCAAGCATATATTATGAACACAAGAATCCTTGAGCTATGAACTGCTGGATGTGAGTTTCTTTATAGGGTTGTTAACTGGTGGGGTGACGAGAGTTTTTTTAGCTGTTTCCTGGTTGCTGGAGTTTTGTTATTCATTGTTTTGTATTTTTCTCATTTTTAAAAGCACTAGAGTAGAGTAAATGACAAAAATTTTGGACTATCTTGACGAATTGACCTCTCGTCATTTTCTTCTCTCTCTCTCTCCTTTATCTTATACCCTGGTTCCAAGTCACATCTTTTGTTGAGCTATTTTACAGTATTTTACAACAACTGGACTTCTGGTTCCTTCTTAAAGCTAATCTGTATATTATGTTTGGATACAGATTGTTCTTATATCTGGAGAGACTGGATGTGGAAAAACCACACAGGTTCTGATTTTCTCTTACTTTTCATTACAAATTATTGAACTTGTCAAAAATGACTTGCAAAATTGTTTTTCACCATCCCTTTTGCTTACTGATATCTATCAACTATATATTTGCACATCTCTCTCTCTCTATATGTATTTATGTATTATCTATGCATTGTCCTAGAACCTTCATTTGTAAATTTTTGGCTGACTAGTATTGGTGAATTTAATTTTATTGCTGAAATGATTGAAAAAAGTGGTAGTGCAGTTTTTGTGACTGTTTCTACATGTTGGGGTTAGAAAACAAGAATGTTGAATTCATGGTAAATAATACGGTGATCTGTAGTATGGTGTCCGCACTAGGAGAGTGCCCAACTCATTGTAGTAGTTTGATAGAGAATTAACTTTTGAAAATCAATTAGGCTGTTTTTTGAAGATGAATTTCCATTGATGATTTTGGATGGAGTGATCAAAAGTATATACCAAGTAAAATGATTACAGAATTGAGTAGGACTTGGGTGAAATGGACAAAAGACAACTGAGATCATATATGATTATAAGGTCTAGCTAATTTGAGAGGTATTTTGCAATCAGACTGCAAGTAGTTTATGAACTCAGGTGCATTCAGATGCTGACATGGACACGAGATAATACACAGTAGGTTAAGAAACAAGTGACTTGTAAGAAGGTGGAGATGCACTGATCAGTTGGTATGCCTATTCTACAAGTATGCCCATATGGGCATTGAAGAAGACTAAATAGTTTCTGATTCAGGAGGGACATGAATATGTGAGAATTTACCTGAATGGATCTATCATTTGTTAGCTGCATCATATAGGATTTACTAGAAAGAATGTGTGATGTGGAATCAATGACGAACTCCACTAGTATACCAATCAAATGGTTGTTTTCAAAACATATTTGTTAATGGGAGGACATCCTGAATCTTGTGTAAGTAACAACTAATATAGCTGTCAGACTAACATCTTAAGATTGCTTAAAATGATGTCTCTCTAGTTTCTTCCCCTGGGCCATTCATCATTTCAATTTGAAAGCTATTATATGGTCTTAAAAGGTTATTAACAATGGGCTGTTTCATTCAAGTAAATATTCCTTCATTAGAACAGTTATAAAGCTTGGTTTTCTGGCAATGGCTTTTTGCAAACTGTAATGTCTAGCCAAAAATTTGAAGAATTGAGTTGGATATGTATGCCAAACCATGTCAGGCTGCTGCAATTCTATTATTTGATAAGAATTATGAAATGATGAATCATGGATTAGATGGGCTTGCATTCTCTCTCTCTCTCTCTCTCTCTCTCTCGCTGTGACATGTATTGAAGCTTTTGAAACTTTGTGTAGTTGTCTTCCTAGCACATAGTTTACTATTTACAAGCTATTACTCTTGACTAAATTAGCCAGTGATATGAGGTTTAATGATTTGTATCATAATAATAAATGATCCAGGTCCCACAATTTGTTTTGGACCACATGTGGCAGAAGGGCAAAGCATGCAAAATAGTATGCACGCAACCTCGAAGGATCTCAGCAACATCAGGTGCATTCACTTGCTAAACATGTGCTAAGCTCTTTCTATTAATGTGTTGCAAAATTTCTTGTTTTCCCTCATTATAATAATATATTTGATGTCATGGTATGTGTTGTCTTCATGACTAGTTGCTGAGAGAATTGCTTACGAAAGAGGACAGAATATTGGAGAAGATGTTGGATACAAGGTGATAGTTATATGTTTTAATAGTAATAAGTACAGTTTGATCTTGGAGCTTTTATTTAGTAATCTTTCTAAGTTATGCACTTCACAAAACTGTAAGATGCAAATTGCTTAGGAGAGCATGGTAAAAACTGTCGTGTCTTACTGGGAATCATACACATGCATTTGGAGTTTCTATTATCATTCTTCTTCTTTTGTTGTTTTATGACCTGCTCACCGCAATTTGGAAATGCTGTCAATGCATCTCTCAAACCTCTTTTTACCGTAGGTTTCAACTTTCCGTAACATTGTTTTATTTGTTAAAACTGTTATTTTGAGTCAAATACATCCACAAAAAATTGCTAAATTTGAATTGTTTTTCTTGAATGTAAAATGTTTTCGATGTGAACTTGACAAACACAGATATTTAATACAGTGAGAAAACTTGCAATAAAAAAATAAATTTACTAATAATTTTTTATGCTAAAAAGATAATTAAATAGGACATTCAGATATTATACCATAATATGCTAATTTATTCTCGTTATTCTTTTTATTCATTATTTTTAGCCTACAAATTAATTGCATTAATCAAAACCAAGTTTGTTAACTTCACTTCTACGAAATTTAAAAAAGGACTAGTATACTAATTTACTCTCATTATTCTTTTTAATAAATATTTTTAACCAAAAAAATAATTACATTAATCAAAAGCATGTTTGTTAAGTTCACTCCAGGTGTAATTTTAAACAAACCCTATATCTACTGTGTTCTTGTTATTGTTCTTCAATATGCAAAAGAAATGCAGATTGTAAATTTAGGCCAAGCTTTATTTATTTGAAACCATGGAGTTTTTTTTTTAATTTTATAATTTTTACAGGGTATTATCTCTTTTCTTCTACGCTTTTCTCATGCTAATATCTGACCTATATCTTGGTTCCAAAATTAGATTCGACTAGAAAGAAAAGGTGGGAAGCACTCATCGATTGTGTTCTGCACTAACGGGGTTCTATTGCGTTTGCTGGTCTCTAGAGGAATTAGTTCCAAAAGAGAAAGATCGAATAAGCTTGCAAAAGGAGACATTTCTGACATAACGCATATTATTGTGGTATAAACTTCTTACTGCTGTTTTTCTCTCTTCTTCTCTCCACGCTTTTTTCAAAGTGTGCAGTTTATGACATTTATATTTTTCATCATTTTGGATTTGCATAGATTTGGGTACAGAGTTTAAATGCTATGGTTTACGTTATTCCGTGAATAGCTTTGTTCTAATTATATAGACTCCATGAACTTGACCTTGGTTTCACAACATTGGTTCAAGTGGGGCATATCTTTGTGTACTTCTTGGCTTTAAGGCACTGCTAGTTTGGTTCAAAAAAGTTCATTAGACAGGAATGTATTTGTACTTTTTTGTTACTCCGATGTAAGAAAAATGGCGTTAGACAATTTTAGCTTCTCTTAGGATCTATTCCATCATCACGTTTGAGATACTCACTATTCAAAAACTCATCCAATATCAGTCACTTGAATCATTATTATAATCTTTGATCATTGCTGGCCAGTTATACCGCTGTTGACCATCATTTTTTATCATTGATAACTTCTATCCTACAGTTAGATGGGCCAAGCATTACCAACTAATGCTGGCTACGGTGAACAATGTCAGCATATCTTAGAGAGTATATGTCAGAATATCCTACAGAATATTCTTTTCATAATAGGAAATATCCTACAGAGTATTCTGAGTATATTTTTAGGCTGTAAATATTTGATTTTACACCATTGCAGCAATGGTTAGAAACTTGAATACGGTTACAAAATTAAAAAGAAGGGCTGTAAATTGTCACCAGATGTTGATGAAATTCCATTATTACAGGAATTGACTTGACAGTTGTTTAGTTTGCATTCTGTGTAGCAATTGGTCTCTCTTGATAAACATGGTTGCATCAACAGTTAGAATACAAATGGATGTGTTTGCTTCTGAATTCATGAAATTGTGCCCCAGATTTTTATGGATGAACTTTACTGGCAATAGGGAAAAAAGGACATAGGGATGTTCACTTCTTACATTTTATTCATCTGATTTAAATGAATTTGTAGAGAAGGGAGACTGAACAAAATGATTCCATAAGTTTCTTTTTGACTATGACTGTTAATCTGGATAACGTGCTTTTCATGTGGATATCTACACTATTTGTGTCCCTTGCTGGAATTATAGCTTTGTTTTCAGGTGTCTGTGACGATAAATATGTACGTTATTAGTCCACCAATCTAACGAGCATAAGAATCTGAAGCACTGTTTTTTCATGTCAAAATTTAACTTCTTAATCTGGAGCTACTTCAGAAAATGAGAAAGTGATGGTTGTTTATCATAGTTTGGCTTGCTAATTGTTCTTTTGATCTACACTATCATCATTTGTGGAACTATATGGCTTTATTTACTGGTTGCATTGGCTTGAACATCAACTCCTGATTTTCTTTTGTAGGATGAAATACATGAAAGAGATCGCTACTCAGATTTCATGCTGGCAATTATCAGGTATTATGATGTCAGTTCCAAATTGTTTAGTTGCTAACATGGATCCTGTATAGGTTGTATTTTTATAGTGTTCTGATTTCAAAATCTGAGAATTATGGAACATTCAGAGTGAGTGCATCATTGGCCCAAAGAAGCTAAGCTTTCTCCCAGTTGTCCTCTGTTCAAAGATTTGCATCCTTGATTTTTTTTTTCACAATTTCACAGTTGACTTCATCCACGACATGTTGCTTTTGAAATTTGAAAGTAAAAAAATAAGAGCTGTTTAGATATGAGAAAAGGGGAAAGTATTTCAAAATAATTTCCAAGAGAAAAGAAAATTAGTATTTAGTGTCCAAATAACATGTTTTCTATTTTGCAAATTGGGAACCCATTTTTCTAGTTTCAAACTTCTACCAATTGTTCTAACGCATCCACAATACGAATCTGATTTTCCTTTTTTAGAAAGAAGATAGGTCTTCCTTTGTTTTCCACATGGTATAACATAGATTTCCAGTTTCTTTTTTGTTTGATCACACCGTTGCATTTTTCACTTATTTTTGTCTTCTTTCAATTTTTTCGTTCCTCTCCTTTCTTTTATGTCTTTTCTTTATTCTGAAGTTCTATTTTTTTTTCTTTTCTCCTAATTTTTTCCACTGAAAAGCAAAATGTCAAAAACGGAATATTAATAAACATTTTCTATTACTCAACAATCTCTATTGGTGTTAATATCTGCAGTGTGTTGTCAAAAATACCCATGTACTTTCTCCCGATGCTTAATAAAGGGACTGCTCTTAAATTTGTTAACATACTTGCAGGGACTTGCTACCTTCCTCTCCTCATCTTCGACTGGTTGGTTCCATTCATTTATTGTCTATTTAAATTGATACAAAATAATTTGATCATTGTTTCTTTGTAGGACCTTTAATATTTTGTTTATTGATATCTTTTTCCCTATGATCAATCTACAGATATTGATGAGTGCCACTCTTGATGCTGAACGATTTTCACGATATTTTGGTGGCTGCCCAATTATTCGCATTCCTGGATTCACTTATCCTGTAAAATACTTTCCAGTTTTGTCGACCTTGTGTTCTGTTTGCAATTTTTCTTATCAGTATTCTTTATACTGTTTAGGTCAGAAGTTTCTACTTGGAAGATGTTCTTTCCATCTTAAAATCCTCAGATGATAACCATCTTGGTTCGGGCATGCCAAGTGCCTTGAATGATAGTCACGAGCTAACAGCAGAAGACAGAGATGCTTTAGATGAAGCCATTGATTTGGCTTGGTTAAGTAATGAGTTTGATCTTCTTCTGGATCTAGTTTCTTCCGAGGGGAGCCCAACTATTTATAATTATAAGCATTCCTCAAGTGGATTAACTCCTCTGATGGTCTTTTCTGGAAAAGGTAAAGTGGAAGAGATCTGCACACTACTCTCTTTTGGTGCAGACTGCCGTTTACAGGCGAAGGATGGGAAAACAGCATTGGAATTGGCTGAGCAAGAAAACCAACAGGAAGCGGTTCAGGTGATAAAAAGACATGTTGAAAGTGACCTTTCCAATTCAGTGGAACAACAACAGCAACTTGACAAATATTTAGCAACAATTAACCCTGAACTTATTGATGCTGTTCTTATAGAGCAATTAATAAGAAAAATATGTATCGATTCAAAAGATGGCGCTATCCTTGTATTTCTTCCAGGATGGGATGACATAAACAGAAGTAGGGAAAGGTTACTTGCCAACCCATTTTTCAATGATCCTTTAAAGTTTATGATTATTTCTCTACATTCTCTGGTTCCATCTGTGGAACAGAAGAAGGTCTTCAAACGCCCACCTCCGGGTTGTCGCAAAATCATCTTGTCAACTAATATTGCTGAAAGTTCCATTACCGTTGATGATATTGTTTATGTCATAGATAGCGGTCGCATGAAAGAAAAAAGTTATGATCCTTACAACAATGTGTCAACTCTTCAGTCTTCATGGATTTCCAAAGCAAGTGCAAAGCAAAGGGAGGGACGTGCAGGCCGCTGTCAGCCTGGAATATGTTATCATCTTTATTCAAAACTACGAGCAACATCTCTGCCAGAATTTCAACTTCCTGAAATTAAACGAATCCCTATTGAGGAACTTTGTTTGCAAGTAAAGTACTCCCCTCTTGTATGTCGGGAAAAAAAACCAAATGTGCTTACTGTATCTTTATGTTTTCCTTTATCTATGAAACTGGAATGTAATTCTCCTTCCATGCTTATTCTAGATCATTTTGTACCATATGCAGGTCAAGTTGCTTGATCCTAATTGTCAGATCAACAGTTTTTTGCAAAAGACTCTGGATCCTCCTCTTCCTGAGAGCATACATAATGCTATTGTTGTACTTCAGGAAATCGGGGCACTGTCATCAGATGAAACTTTGACTGAATTTGGGGAGAAGTTAGGCTGCTTACCAATTCATCCATTGACAAGCAAGATGCTTTTTTTTGCCATCCTGATGAATTGCCTTGATCCAGCTTTGACATTAGCGTGTGCCACTGACTTTAGAGACCCATTTACACTTCCTATATTGCCAATTGAAAAAAAGAAAGCCACTGCAGCTAAATTTGAGCTTGCTTCATTGTATGGTGGACATAGTGATCAACTTGCGATTGTAGCAGCTTTTCATTGCTGGAAGAATGCAAAGGAAATGCATCAAGAAGCAAGATTTTGTTCTCAATACTTTGTCTCTTCAAGTACCATGAACATGCTGCATGGCATGCGAAAGCAGCTTCAGACAGAGTTAATTCGCAATGGGTTTATTGCAGAAGACATTTCAACTTATAATGTTAATGCCCGTGACCCTGGCATCATCCATGCTGTCCTTGTGGCTGGCCTGTATCCAAATGTGGGGAGACTCCTTCCACCTAAAAATGGAAAGCGTTCAGTTGTGGAGACTGCTAGTGGCGCTAAAGTTCGGCTACATCCACAGTCCCTCAATTTTAAGTTGACTTTTAGTAAAAATCACAGTTGCCCCTTGATTATTTATGATGAGATAACCCGTGGTGAGATGAGTATGAACATCAGGAACTGTACTGTTATTGGGCCACTCACAATGTTTATCCTTGCAACTGAGATTGCTGTTGCTCCAGTAAAAAATGATGATTATGATGGAGGATGTGATGAGGATGAAGATGATGAAGATATTGACAGTGATGAAGGTGCAGGTGAAGATGAAAGCGATGAAGACAAATTGTGTGCAGGTGACAAGTCGGGGGGACAAAGTGATAAAATCATGTCATCTCCAGATAACTCAGTTATGGTTGTTGTGGACCGGTGGCTTTGGTTTGAATCAACTGCTCTTGATGTTGCTCAGCTTTACTGTTTGAGAGAGCGATTATCTGCAGCAATCTTGTTCAAAGTAAGCAGTTCTAGTGTTTCAATATTTTGCTCCCATTACAGACGTAATTAATTGTATTTAGCATCGACAATTTGGATGTGTGCACGCTGATCATTTGCTATATGTTACTATTAATTTTGTGGTTATGCAGGTATTACAACCTCAAAAGGTACTTCCACCTGCTCTTGCAGCCTCTGTATGTGCAACTGCTGGTATTCTCTCCTTTGATGGGATATCTGGGATCTCATTACCAGTGGAATCCGTGGAATCACTGACTTCAATGGTACATGCAACAGAGATCAACAAGCCTTCTCCAGGGAAGAGAAGGATGTCCCAGAATGCAAATAGTTTACCTGAATCAGTAATGTCCTGCAGCTTGCAACAGAGCTCTCCTTCTCGTCGTCGCAAAGGGAGGCGCCCTTTGTCCAACAAGGGAAAATGAGCTGTCAAGCCACAATTGTCAACTTGAGTCATCAAAAACCACTTTTGCATTGTCCGACATCAGTTCAGTACACCACTAACAATCCTTAGGGGGCATACGGTGCCAGAGACTACTAAAACGGCATCATGAAAATTCATAGCTATACATAATCATGTCTTTTGCGAGTAAAATTAATGATCAAAGCATACCTTGTTATAAAGTAGTAGTAGTAGTAGCTAGCATATTCTTTCTATAGCTGCTATGAAGTTTACGCTTTCACAAATCCCAGATTAAGAGAAATCTGACGATGAGTTGGAATCATCACATTCAAGTCCAGCTAATTTGAGCATTTGTATGTATATATTCTGAAATGGTACTGCAGGTTTCAAAGGAATTGGCCTTTCTAGAAGTTGATGAAGCGTATACACGCAGAATAACCCAGATATTGATATAATATGGCCGCATTCAGGTATGCAACAATTTGATGAACGTTCCTGACAGGAAGTGCTAATGTTTCACTCCGTTGGTTGTACATAGAAGCTCTCCTGTTGCGTTACAACCTGATAAGATAAAGAATCTTCTTTTTGAAGTATTATAGCTCCGCCATCATAAATCCTTGAATTTACTTTAAAGGATTTGGTAAATACGTAGTGCCTTTGTATTGTATGATCATATAATAGTCTTCATCATATTCAGTCTGAAGTTTCGCAATAATTATATCATGATCACATAATAGTATTAGTAACAAATCATCTGTAAAAGATGTATTAAAGATATCAATCTTATTACATTTATAGTTAAACTCGATGTCTGGCAATACATTGAGCTATTATCTTTGTGAAAACGTCTATGTAGAGTGAATAAAAAAGGGACAAAGTCATCTTACTTGAGCTTCTCACTTCTCACCTTTGTTTGGTTTTCTATTGACCATGATAGAGTATGATGTAGCGGTGACACATTTTTTTTCCTTTTATTTCTCAAAAAAAAAAAAACTACATGTTTAAGTTAAAAAGTTTTCCTTATCATTTCCCTCTTCTTTTTCATATTTACTCAGATTTCTTTAAAATTTATTGTAGAAGTCCTAATAAATTCTAACTAATTAGAATTAACATACGATGTATATACTAAAAAAACTTTAAAATAAATTAGTCATTATTAAAAATTAAATAAACTCGATCAAGGATAAATTACGTTATTTAAGTTAAAGAGGATAAGACTTATTTTAAAGAGGGAAGATATGAGACCTAGGTGTTTCCTTCTCATCATTCATGTGTTTTTATTATTAATGTTATGATTAACGTTAGGTATGAATTATAATTAAATTATTGTGTTTTAAGAGTCTTTATTGTTATTAAATTTGTGTAATGGTCAGGATATTATAAGTTGTGAATAAATTGAACAAATAAGATAATTTGACATTGTGGTTATTGAGATGTCAAGTGTGAGTACAAATCTCACATTGGAAAGAGATAATTTGACGTTGCGGTTATTGAGATGTCAAGTGTGAGTATAAATCTCAATAGGCAATGAATTAGTCAATACTTATACTTAGCATATACAAAGTATAAGTATTAGGTAATTGGAGTTTCTTTATCAATATTTTGAGCTATTATGGTTGTGAGGAGCTCTATATTTAGAGTAAATAAATAAGGGAATAAGTGTTCATGATGTTTGAACCCTTCTTATCTTTGAATGTTAGAATTGGTTCTCCATTAACCATAATCAAATATAATGTGGAGGTGAGGCATTGTTTACTTGAGTTGGTGAATTTTCTAATAAATCTCCAAGCCTCTATTGAATTAAATAAGAAACTCCAATTAAGAGAATAAAAAAATTGTTGAAGTCAAGAATATGAAGAAAATGTAACCACGTTATTGTTATATGAATCTTGAGGATTTTTGAAATTACTAGAGATGCTCAAACATGTGTTTGTTTGAAGGATATTATAATTATTGGTGTTTGTATGATTATTTTTATAATTAATAAAGAATACTTTTTTTTTTTGAAAATATTGTGTTATGGGAATACTTGAGGAAGATTATTTTAAATGTCAAATAACTTGTTAAACGTAGCTATAAACATCTACTAAACTTTGTGGAAAAATCACAGATTTGAGGAACTTTACCTCATGTTATTGATAACGCTACACAGGTGTGTTTTTAGCTTCTTCCAAACTCACTAAACTCACATTAGATGGTATATATATATATATGAGCAGACAAGGTTGGGACCTGAGTGAGGCGAGCTTTCCTTATATAGGCGAGCTCTCATCAAGTTCATCCATACAGTTTGTAAAACAACTATCTAAAATCTGCAAGTATGATGAACATTACCAATGCTCTGGTGAATGTTACCAATGCTTTGGTGAAGTTATTGGACCACCCGATTAATTTTACAATCTCCCACTTGGTCCAGCAGTCATTAGTAACTATATCTAAATCTTACTTTATAGGGAATGGAATACATAAATCATGGCAATAATTTGTTTACTAAATGAGCATTATCTTCCATGTATTAGAATGTACAATATTTCTTAACCTTATGATAAACTTTCTTTACCCTAAGTTTACTCTCGCTCCAAATTTATGATCTTTTTCAAAAAACTAATGTGGACAAAAAAATGAGAAATATCATATAGACTAGATTTCTCTAATGTAATGTACAATAAATATTACATGGAAGGACCTAATCCCATATTTACAACATGATCCCTAAATTTTACTAGAGGCATGCATTTGCTAGGGATTTGTAATCATTAATTAAGTGCTAATTTGCTCAG
>JANTNU010000007.1:2857055-2869433 GCA_024752395.1 Erythroxylum havanense | reverse complement strand
AAAAAACAAATAAATAATCCTTCAACTCTCTTTTGCAATTGATAATGAAAGAAAAAGATAAAACTCGATTAAGAAAAGGAAAAAGAAATTTTTTTAAGAAATTGCTCAATATTATAATATTATTTTTTACAAAAAAAGATTACTCGTTTGCCATTTATAATGTATTTTAATTTAGAATTCATACTTGATAAGTGAGTTACCACAATTGATCATCAACAACAAAATTAGTATGTAATTGGTCCCTTCTTTACGATGAAGTAGAATACAACAGTGTTTGATTGTGGTGTTTTATGTCATACGAAAATAAACAGAGCGTTTTAGTTTCATTTATGTTTTTTTGTTGTGATTTTTATTTTTTGATTTATTTTTATTGAAAAACAAAAATTTATTTGGTTAAAATTTGTAATAAAAATTAAAAACAAAAATATGGTTGTAATGCATGGTATTGATAAACCATAAATAGGAAAACTAGTAGAGTAGAAACACATAAATGAAAAATTAGAAGAAACTAGAAACGCGAAATGTAGAAACGTAAAAGCTAAAATAAACCACAAACGTAGAATAACAAATAATTGAAAATGCAAAAGCATAGATAAACGATAAATAGGAAAACTAATAATGTAAAAACGCAAAAATAAAAAACTAAAAATGAAGAAACCAGAAATGTGAAATGCGGAAACGTAAAAGCCAAAGTAAACAAAAAATGTAGAATAACAAACAATTGGGAATGCAAAAATGCAGATAAATAGAAAAATTAGAAACGTAGAAACACAGAAATAAAAACTAAGAAAAACCAGAAACGCAGAAAAATTAGACGTCAAAGGAAAATAAAAAACTAAAAAACATAAAAATAAAACAATATAATTAGAAAAATATCAAATTAGTTTCGAAAACTCACCTAGCTGAAAGCCTAAGTTTTTGTTTTCTGCACGGATAGAAAGGGAACGTAAGAGTTGAGTTAGGGATGTAACAAAGAAGAAAAGAATAAGAAAGTAGAGAGAAAGGTGAAGAATTTGGAATGTTAGGGAAGAAAGAAGAGATAAAGTTTTTTTTTTAAAAGGAAGTGGAAATGAAAATATGTCAAGACCTGTTGCGATATATTAGAAAAACATATTTTTTACGTTTCTATGAACTTGTTGTGATTTTTTATTTTAAAAAAATGATAACAATATTCAATTAAACACGTTTTAAAGACAGTTTTTTTTAGCAAACGAAAATAAAAAACAGGAAAAAGAAAAAAAAAAAGAGGCCCTAAAAGAAATATATTAGACTGCTTCACAGTGTAGCATCACAACATTTAATTTTATTTTATAAAAATAATAATTTGGTTTTAATGATAGAGACGACAAGTAATGACGTCAGAAACTTTTTCATTCTAAAAATCCCGAATTGGGCGAGGAAAGATTCGGTCCTATTGATGGACCATGCACTAACGGCTCTTTCACAAGGATTGCACACAATGCTGTCAGACCAAAAACAAACCTTACACCATAAACATCAATACTTTGAGTCCACAGTCTGAGAAGGGAATAGAAAGGAAACGAAGCAGTATGCTTGTTCTGAACATCAAACTCCAAGAAAGTGCTCCAAGAAGCCCTGAAAGCACCAAATATGACCTTGTTCGGTAACCAGTCACCCGCATGAAGGTTTGATTAGCCGTGACAAAGCAGGAAAACCTGGCATCGATCACAGTTGTCTCATTAGGGTCCAGGTGCAAATCATCCTTGAGGTAAGAACTGAAATCCAATCTGGAGAGGCCCGACACTCCTCCAACAAAATACACCATCGCCACAGCCGCATTATTAGGCGACAGCAGCTCACTAAAGCATTTAATTGTACTCATCGTGAAGTTCCTATTTTTATTACTTAAACTACTCTTGTTGGAAATGCCCATTGGTTGGTCCCCTTCCAAATCAGTTGTCACTATTTCACCTCTACCATCATCACCGCTACTAAAGGAATAAAAAAACAGCTTAGCTTGTCGCTTTTCTTTTGCCGGTCAGATGGGACATGAGAGGGAGGTGTTAAGGACGAAATAGGTTTTCTTTTCGGCTTCCACTGTGGTTTCTCTCGCGATCTCTAGTGAATATTTGAGAGAGAAGACAAAAGTGGGGAATGGAGAGCGTAAGATGTAGATTAGAATAAAGTATGTTGAAGCCATTAAAATATAGCTTTGGAGTTTTACCCTGCGATGTCACCGCCTTCTGTCATGTCTCTTATCTTCCTTCTTCTTCTTATTATTATTATTATCCTCCTTTTCTCATCATTGTTATGACTCCTCTTTTTGCATTTTTCATCCTCCCTCCTTCTGTATCATTATTTTTTCTCTTTACCTGGTTTTTCTATCTATTTTTCTCAGACTTTCTTGTTCTTTTCCGTTGTTTCCAGCCAGTTTTTTTTTTTTTTGCCACTCCAGCTCCTCTCCTCTATTGGTTGTTCGTTCTTCATGCTCCTCTCATTTTCTCCGGTTCTTTTTTTTTTTTTTCAGCCCTCTTTTTGGCTCTTTCCAGGTGAATCTTTTGTCCTTTTCCTCTCCCTTGACCTCTGGATCATTACAGGTCTTAGTCCTTTGTGCACGACACTCTCTCTCTCTCTCTCTCTCTCTCTACTCTCTCATATGCTCGTTCTTTTTATTTTTATTTTCCCCTATTTTGATGTTTCTTTTTTTTGTTTATTGTTTTCTATTTTTGAAAAAAAAAATTAAAAATATAAAAATCAATTAGTCCAAAACTGAGACAAATATTAATATGTATATATCAACTAAAAATGATTAGTCTTAATTAAAATTAATCAATCTCGATTAAAGATAATTATTTTTAATAAAAATTAGTAAAAATTTGAAAATAAATAGTATAACTAATCTTAATATCATCAAAAAATAATACCATAAATATATTAAACATTACAAAAAATATGAAATAAAACTAGACTATAAATTACAAACATGTCTTTCAGATTTTTAATTTTTAAAGAAATAAATAAACAATTAGGACTCAAAATTAAGTGTTCACAAATAATGGTGAAAGACTTATAAAATTAGCCCTATGTTAGTTACATTTTCCTTAAGGGTATTAGTGAATTTTCTAAATTTTACTACAAACATAGAAGAAAATGATCACAAAAGATATCAAATTATATAGAAAAATTCAATCAATTTCACCTAAATTCACAATAAAAAATTTATATAGTACTTTTTATTCATTACTATTTTTATGTCTTCTAACATAATTTCAATTAATAATATGCTAAATTTTATTTCCTTTGTCAAATAATAATATTAGTTACCTTACAATGATAATTTATTGGCTATAGTTGCACATTCATCTCTTGCAAGGTGTTATAAGATTAGTAATAATATTAAATTTGCACTAAAATGCATCAAAGTCTTTACATAATAATTGAATTAGCAAAATTTAACTCATCCTTGTTGAATCTCTTATGTTTAAGTTTTTTTAGATAAAAGTTTAAGTAAACAAATGTGTTTACCCTAATTAAAAAATAAACAGCGATAAAAAAGAAAGAATGCACTAAGAAACAATTCAAGTGCTAACTTTTATTAACTCTTACAATAGTTAAAAAGGCATAATGATCCAACTCTCTTTATATTGAAAATCTTGTTTTTTTTCCCCAAATGGGTTATTTAAAAGCATTTGGAGACTTGATGGACATGAATATAATATACATGGAAACTAAGACCATTAACTTAGTTGGTGGTAGACATCTCCAATCACTTTAAGCAATACTTTAGTAAGTTGTTATCATCATAAATCACTTAACTTCACAAGTAAAAAAAAAGAAAACATGTTAAAGTGAAGTTAAGACACCTCACCCACTTTTTCATTCTTTGTCGTGTCCTCCTACTTCTTTTATGCTTCAACTCAATAACTTTTTCACATCGTGCATGATCTCTATAAAAGATGATAGTTAAGTTTCAAGATAATATAAACATGGTTCAACTAATGCATACCTATGATCTAGTATATTTCCTATGGTCCACTATTTGATCATAATTTATCCCTTTGTCCACCCAAGAATGACTATGATTAGTTTGAGTCACCATAGTTAAGTTAATCAATTCATTAAAACATCAATCATAGCTAATTGAACCTCAAAACTTGCTTAATCCTATCTTACCTTTATTCATTTTGCATGCCTAAGTTTTTATAGTCTTTAACTAAGTCTCACCAATATCTAGCAAAATAGTCCTGTATATGTTATGGGACTAACAAATTACTCCTAAAAAATGAATTTAGTCCCTCTTTCAAAACAAATTGAAAGTAATTGTTTATCTAAACCTTAAATTGCCATAATACTATACCTTTTCCCCAAGTTGCTTCTGATGTAGGCTAACATTCGATCGAATCAATAACTCTATTTGTCTTAATTAATACGTATATATAAACTAAAAATGAATAGTCTTAATTAAAATTGATCAATCTCAATTAGAGATAATTTTTTAATGAAAATTAGAAAAATTTGAAAATAAATAGTATAATTAATCTTAATATAAACAAAAAATAATATCATAAATCTAGTAAAAATTACAAAAAAATGAAATGAAACTAGACTATAAATTACAAACATGTCCTTCATATGTTTAATTTTCAAAGAAATAAATAAATAATTAGGACTCAAAATTAAGTGTTCACAAATATTGGTGAAAGAATTATAAAATTATCCCTATGTTAGTTACATTTTCCTTAAGGGTATTAGTGAATTTCTAAATTTTACTACAATCCTAACATAGAAGAAAATGATCACAAAAGATATCAAACTATATAATACTTTTTATTCATTACTATTTTTATGTCTTGTAACATAATTTCAATTAATTATAAGCTAAATTTTATTTCCTTTGTCAAATAATAATATTAGTTACCTTACAATGATAATTTATTGGCTATAGTTGCACATTCATCTCTTGCAAGGTGTTATAAGACTAGTAATAACATTAAATTTTGCACTGAAATGCATCAAAGTCTTTACATAATAATTGAATTTGGACAATTTTAACTCATCCTTGTTGAATCTCTTATGTTTAACTTTTTTTAGATAAAATTTTAGGTAAACAAATGTGTTTGCCTTAATTTAAAAAATGAACAGTGCTAAAAAAGAAAGAATGCACGAAGAAACAATTCAAGTGCTAACTTTTATTAACTCTTACAATAGTTAAAAAGGAATAATGATCCAACTCTCTTTATATTGAAAATCTTTTTTTTTTCCAAATGAGTTATTTAAAAACATTTGGAGACTTGACGGGTAAGAATATAATACGCATGGAAACTAAGACTATTAACTTAGTTGGTGGTAGACATCTCCAATCACTTTAAGCAATATTTTAGTAGGTATTTAATGTCATAAATCACTAACTTCACTAGTAAATAAAAGAAAACATGTTAAAAGTGAAGCTAAGACACCTCACCCACTTTTTCATTCTTTGTCGTGTCCTCCTACTTCTTTTATGCTGCAACTCAATAACTTTTTCACATCGTGTATGATCTCTATAGAAGATGATAGTTAAGTTTCAAGCTAATATAAACATGGTCCAACTAATGGATGCCCATGATATAGTATATTTCCTACCACTATTTGATCATAATTTATCCCGTTGTCCATCCAAGAATGACTATGATTAGTTTGAGTCACCATAGTTAAACTGATCAATTCATTAAAACATCAATCATAGCTAATTGAACCTTAAACCTTGCTTAATCCTATCTTACCTTTATTCATTTTGCATGCCTTAGTTTTTATAGTCTTTAACCAAGTCTCACCAATATCTAGCAAAATAGTCCTATATATGTTATGAGGCTAACAAATTACCCCTAACAAATGAATTTAGTCCCTTTTTCAAAACAAATTGAAAGTAATTGTTTATCTAAACCTTGAATTGCCATAATATTGTGTCTTTTCCCCAAGTTGCTTTTAATATAGGCTAACATTTGATGGAATCAATAACTCTATTTGTCAATTCTTCTTATTGTTTCCCGATCATTCAGTGATTCAAAATCTTCTCAATATGTTTGTCAAACTATTTCCTTATAATTGATGGAACTATTTTGACTTAGCTCCTATTAGGATTTATTGCATCCTCTTAATAAGATTTAAGGAAACTAACAAAAAAAAGTTGGATGTAGTGGTTTCAATTAGCTAGTATGCCACCTTTCCTACTTATTTTTAGTACTTCAAATTGCTCATCATACTTTTTCACCAACCCTTAATATATTGATTTGCTATTGATCTTCTTTTATGTTTAAGGAGTAAGTTTCAACAATATCTTATCCTTAATATTGAACTCAAGAAACCTACTTAATTGATCTTAATGTTTCGTTATTCGTTTGAAAGCCTTTCGAAAGCTATTTCTTGTCCCATCCAATCTGATAAAACAACTCACAGATGGGCATTTTTCACTTGACCTTCACTAAGAAATTTTGGGCGGAGTAAGCAACTTCTATCCTAATACAATTTCAAAAGGATTCTTCTCCATAACTAAAGATTTATGTAAATTATAACAAAACTAGGCAGTATTAAGTAAGTTAAGCTATTTTCACTTATTTATACTTACATAATGTTGTAAGTATTCCTCTAATATGCCATTAATCCTCTAATTTTGGTTATCTATTTGCGAGTTATTCTTAATGAAAAAACTTGCAATCACACTCATCAATAAAAAAACTTGCAATCACACTAATTATATTGAATATAGATGATAAAAATCGTAGAATGAATAAAGTATCTTATTCACTAATTATATCCACTAAAACCTTGAAGTGCTTCACCAAACTTTTGTAAAATAATTCTACTAAAACATCTAAGGGACATGAAGCTAGAATAGGCACAAAGAATATATATTTGGAAAACCAGTTGACTAATACCATGATTGAATTCATACCATCAACTTTTAAAAATCCATTGAGACCAACAATTGTAGTCTTTTGGAATGATAAAGGGTTATGCAATGCTACTTCCTTCTTCCTTTCATAATTATCTAATTAACAAACAAGGAAATTTTTGACATATATCTCAACATTATTTTTCATCTTTATATTGAGAATGAGAAATGATCAGTTAACAATTCTTGAACTAAAAGGAAACCAACCAACTATGAGTCATGCATCTCCTTCAGTTTTCATAAAATAGACGTATTAGATATAAACTTGTTTTAAGTGGTATCTATGTATATTATTTACCATTTTATATTTATAATTATGGTTAATTGTAAAACAAAATTTAAACTTTATTTAATTTTGTAATACTAGCACAAACTTTAAAAAATGACATTAAAATGTTTCAATTTTTAGCAAAAATAGCTAAAAATTATGATTTTTCGCTAATATGGATGATGTGGCCAGCCATATCATGTTAGTATTTTTCCCATGAGGCTGCCACATATTATATTTATGCTACTAATAATTTATTATTTACTAAATTCAAAATATTAAAAATCCTAAAATAATTATATACTTTTTCATATGTTTTATTTCATAATTATTTTAGGGTATTCAAAAATTTTAATTTATTAAATAATAAAATTCATACATAGCACAAATACAATATATGTCAGTCATATAGCAAAACACTAATTTGATATGGCTCCCCACATTATCCACGTTAACGAAAAACTTAACGTTGGGCCATTTTTGTTAAAAATTGAAAGTTGGAATATTTAACTACTTTTTAAAGTTCAAGCTAATATTATAAAATTGAGTAAAATTTTAAAATATTTTATAATTCCCTAATAATTACTAATTGCACATTAGATATTATCCAATCTACATTGATTAAATGTGTAAAGCCATTAACAAATGCACTTCTTAGATTTCCTTCAGGCTTTTATGTGGCCAATTCAAGTTAAACGTGGATTTGGTATTGCAATCAATACATCTTTTACTAAAGTAATCAAGTTAACTAAAGAACATAAAAGCATAATGTGTAACGTATATAAAATAAATATATTTAAATTATTATATTAATAAATGTAAAAAGTAAAATATTTCTTACATGATATGAATTTTACAAATTATTAAGGAATTTTAAATAATAATCGACATAATATTTTTTCTCTAAATTGGACAAAAGACCCTACACGAAAATAAATGGATTGCTTGAAATCTTAACAAAAACAACTTAACTTTGTAGTATTCTGGATTCTTTTGTATTAACAATATGTTCCTTAAAAAATCCAATTCGTGCGGACTATTCCCTCAACTAATTAAAAGATTTTGGTGGACTTGTTACATATAAAATTAAGCACAATTTTGCAAAGAAATAACCCACTTCTTTCTCGAGAAGAGACGGAAAATATGCTCAATATCATTTGATAAATGAAAATGATGAGGTTTACAAAATTTTGAAGTGGGGGAAAAGGGTACATGTGGTGGCACATACTGTTTGAACTAACCATATAGGTTCTATGTAGATGATAATCAATTAATCATAGATATCTATAGAAAATATGAGAAAAGCTATCATTAAGGATGCATGTTTCTGTATGATTAATTGCCAACTAACAACAATAATGCCTCTCTCATTTTCGACATCTTTCTAACCATTTTTTATTCCTCTTTCCATTTTGAGATGATTGACAAAGTTTGTCAACAAATTATTGTCAAAATTTCAACAAGTGTGTTTTGAATGATGACTCCACTAATTAACTCTATTAACACAAGACCCTAATTCTATCGATTGGTTTGACTCGGTGAAAACCTAACTCTACCTAGGTGGAGTAGTATAGATAATTGTTTATTGTGAAACACTGTATAGCTCCTGGCCACTACCTCTTTTTTTTTAATTATGTATTTTAATTGCGATTAAGATATTTTTAACATTCATTAATTGTTACAAATTACCTGAGAATCATAAATGCTACTTTACATTTGCAAAAGTCTTAACCTTATATTAATGTTCAACAATTAAGTATTCATCTACTGATCGTCAGCTGGATTTAATTATGAGTGGCGCATGCATTATTACAAGAAAGCAGACATGATTTTATGACCTCCAAATGTAACGGAACAAGGCATCTCTTGATCTCTCAAGGACCACCAAATGTAGCGAAACATCTCTTGATCTCTGGAGCTTCATGCTCCATAAGGGTGAAAAAGGGCAGTAAATGGTACGTGAGGAAAGGGCCCTACCAAAAAAAAACCCTAGATAAAGTCAGTTGTAGCTTGTAAGCATTACACTGTATCTGGAAAGAAGACATGTTGTCAATTGGACTTTACCACAATGGTAATTTATTATTTTATTCTAAAAATGTAAATTCACGTGACCAGGCTACATATCTAGCTAGGCTATACATGTATGCCGCTTAATTATTTATTTCTATCTTTTATTTTTCTGCATTATGCAAGAAAATGTGATCGCAAAATGGTAGACACAAAAGCTAGATTAAAAAATCTAACCCATTCAGTCAGTTTAATAATAAAAATTTTGAACTATTCAATTTTTTAGTTAAGTTTCCAACGTTTTTGGATTCAATTTATTTTAGTAATTTTGGTTGTTAGAAACTAATCAATTTATTAATTAATCGATGAATTTTTTGAATTAATAAGTTTTTATAAACAAAAAATCAATTAATTTTTATTCAACAATTTTTTTAATTAAACTTTAAATTCTTTAAATTTCTTTTAATTATATTTTAAATTTTATTTAATATTTACCTAATTTTATAAAGATTTAATACTAATATTTTTTTTAAATTTAAATCTCTTATGTTGTTAGTTTATCTTTCGGCATAATTATTGAAACATTGCTCAAAACAAATGTTCATTTTGATCTTACGTCCATAAAAAGTGACTTGACTGCGCTGAAAACTTGTAGTACTATTAAGGATTAACATGTAACATTATAATTTGGATCCAAAAGCTTTTTATAGGAAGGTTCAAGGTGTATAGAATATACGAACAAGAACAGCAGACGCATTGAAGCTAGTGAGATCTGACGAGATTTAGTACTATCATTTTGAGTGAAGTTCTGAAGATGTTAAACAGGTGGCTTTTACACACTTCATCGAAAACATAAAAAAAGCAAAAGAAATGACCTTTTGCAGACAGCTAAGTACGTCTGCTTAAGAGGTTGAATGTGTAGCAATTTACCCGAGCTTGGAGCACCTTCCTGGCTACACGTTCCCATGGTTATATATATTTACATGGTTGATCCAATTCACAAGGACGATATATAATTGAGAATTGTTTGATCGTCGTTTTTCGGCTATGGAATCAATTATTAGATCAGCTTTAAAAAAAGGCAATCCTCTTGCTTTGTCACGATATGCTTCAATAATTTCATTTTCAGCAAGAGAAAGGCAAGCTAAGTGTGTGTGAAAATTAACAAAAAAGAAAGGTGTGGATTAGACATATTGCTTGAGTTCATCGATATTATCATCACTTAGTTCGAAATCTTGCAATGAAGTAGGATCTCGAAAGGTCTGATAGTATGCAACCTTATCTTTACATAATAAAGAAACTATTTTTAGTAGACTCACATGCAAATAAGACAATTGTAACAATTAACTGCATATAGAGCATGACATCGAATTTACACAATTTTAATATTGAACTTCTTACTACAATATATAATTGAAAATAGACAAAACATAAATAAAGGAAACAAAATTAATTAAATGTTATTGACTTTTACTTGTAATTCAAAGTTAAAATGTACTATTGTGTATTCTCTTATTAGATTATTATGGTAGATGAAAATTATGTTTACATACTTTTTAATTATGACTAAAATAATTAAGAGCATCTTTGTCTAGTAAAATATGATGTGATTGTCTTTATTAGAAAGCCATAAAGAAGAAGAATCATCAATAAACGTAAAGAAGTCATGTCTCAAAGTGCAGAACAAAAAGCTTTTCCGACAATGAATCGATTAAAGAATACGTCGGCAAACAGTGTTGATGCATTGGTTGATAAAAGGAACGTAAAAGAGGGGGGGCAGTACAGGCGATGTGACGAGATCAAATTAAGATACCAAAACGGAGAGGGAAGGAAGAGACTAGCTAGGCAGGGCCCGGTTAGGTGGAACCAAAATTTGACTAGTGGCAGGGATGGTTATGATTTTGACGTCAGAATGTGACCCAAATCACCATGATTGTTGCGAAAAGTTAAAACTATTTGCACAAAGAGACAAGAAAGTATTCATTGTCCCAAACGATTCTTATAAGCTCGCACGTTCGGATTGTCTTGGCGCCATGATTGTGAGATGTTGAAATGATGATATAAGGGTAAGAAGGTAGCTAGCTAGCTAATTTGAAAAGTTAAACAAAAGAAAATATGCTGAATGGCACTTTCTCTTTTACCCTAAACATACAAGACTTGAGGGCTAAAGTTGCTTGTTTCAGATGTGTTGTAAGGCAACACAACGGTCGGGTTGAATTATGGCAATTGGAAGCTTGACAGCAGTGCAAATACCATTTTCGTGATATATGGACTCGATAACTTCTTTTTTCCTTAGAGAATTCAACCAGTAAATGTTAAATTCTGACCTACAGATCGACGAGAAGTCTTCCCCTTTAACATTATCTCACCTTCCACTTAATAAAGTTCAGCGGTATTCTACATATTTTTCCTCCTTAATAGCTTAATTAGCTCAATGAATCAAGGGTTAATTGTTAAAAAAAACTTAAAACTTTTGTCATTCTTTTTAATTATAACTCGAGCTTTAGAAAGTTTATAACTCAAACTTAAAAAATGATAATAAAAATTTTGAAACTTTCATTTTTTTTCAATTATAACCAGACGTTATTTATTATTCTGCGATGTCTTCAGCCATTTATTTTCTATTTATTTTTCTGACATCTCAAACTATTGTTAGCGTACTATATCATTAAGGTCATCATCTGGGCTGCATAATATGATTTATATCATTTTTAAACTTAATGGAAACACTAACAGGTTAAAATTAAAAAAATTAAAAATTTGAGTATTTTATTGCTAAATTTTGAATTTCATGCTATATTTAAAAAAATTGAAAGTTTTGATATCTTATTGCTACTTTTTAAAGTTTAGGTTATAATTAAAAAATGATAAAAGTTTAGGCTTTTTTATATAATTAACCCATGAATCAATTATCCTGAATTGATATTATTATAAATAAATGGAATTAATATAAAAAAATGACTACCTTAGTACACAAGACTCCTCACTTTGCAAAAATCCAGAAAAAAATCATCAATTGTATATAATCTTTCATTTGCATTTTTTAAAAATTTTTTTCTATAACTTGAACTTATAACCCCGTAATAACAAAAATAATGTGAAATTAATATGTTATTGAGAGAGGCTTATGTCAATTTTTTTTTCTCAAGCAATCACGAGTACAGAAAGAAAAAGATCATCCACCTTTGGATCCAACTTGGTTCAAATTTCA
>JANTNU010000007.1:2772001-2782085 GCA_024752395.1 Erythroxylum havanense | reverse complement strand
ATGACATATGTACTCTGATCAGAGATTTCCAAGTAATGACCCTGACAAGAGGCCATGGGTATCATCTTCTGCTATCAAAGAAGTGGTGAATCCTCTATTGGCTACTCAATTACCTTCGAATACCTCTAGTGAAGTGACTTCAGTAATATTTGGCTCAGGAGAACTTCTGACTCTTCTGAATTTTGGGTAAAGGGAAAGGACAAGAGGTGAAAGTTATGATATCGGGTTATCTTTGAAAGGAAAACCAAAAGTAAGATACCATCATTGATGTCTTCCAAAATCATCTTAGGGCTGAAAGAAGTCTCTTATATAGTGGCAGTGTCTTTAATCACAAGTTTTGTAATTTTAATTCCTTTAAGTAGCTTAGTGGTTGAATAGGTCAATTTTTTACCAGATCTCTTAGGAACTGATATTTTAGTCTTCTTAGAGCTTGAGGCATATGGAGACTTTTATTTAAGTTTTCTCTTAACTATGGGGTTTACAGTCTTTGTCACTTCCTTATGAGAAATAGTATTTATGTTTTCTCTACCTTTAACAACTAGAATTATGAAATTTGTAGCGATAAAAGAAAGTGGTTGAAGTAAAACAATTAAATAATCTTTAACTAGAAGGAGTACCTTTAAGAACGATAGAATCCAAATAAAGAACCAAACTTTGATGACTCTTCTGCCACCAAAAGTGGTAGGCTTTTATATTAGCAACACTTGCCACAAATATTTTATATTTCAAAATGTTATAATGATTAAAGATTTGCTAAAGGAATTTTTCATTGATAATGTTGGTTACAAGCACCTTTTCTAACCCACAACATCGATTCTCCTAACCTTAATACACCACAAAACACACACCTAAACATTATTGGCCTTTCCCCAACCAAAAACCCACCTCCTAAAACTACCTCGTCCATAAATTGTACCCAAACCACATCCTCGACCAAAACCCTAGTAGATGTAGGCATCTTAGCTAATCAACAGGGCTCTGAACCAGAAATAATCCCTCACCCACTTGTGATGAAATCATCAGAGAATATCAAATCGTGGAAGTTAGTTATGGTTGATTGTATGTAGGATTCTTCAACAACAAAGGCATTGACCTACTATCCCCTAGAGTTTAAGGAGGAAAAGATCTATGTCATTCCTCCTCTGGAGTTAGCGAAGAAAGGAGCTACTTATCTCCGATTAGCCCTAATAGTATTTTTCTTAGGTAAGCATCCATCTTTCCCTATTGTTCAGAGAGTGCTAGCAAAATCGTGGTTAGATTTTGGGCTTAAGGAAGTCTTAATTATGAGTTCAAACAACTTTCTCTTCAAATTTGACTCAGAAATAGGCTTAACTCAGGTTTTGGAAAGGGGTCCTTGGCATATCCAAAGCAAACCTTTATTTTTACGAAAGTGGTGTCTGAATGGGGGGGAACAAAAGGAAATTAGGTTTGTCCCAGTGTGGGCCATATTTCATAATGTTCCTATGGAATACTGGAACACAGATGGATTAGGTAGAATTGCAAGTGCTATTGGACATCCCTTACTCATGGATAATCAGACTACTAGAATGTCTAGGATTGTGTATGTAAGAATGTGCATGGAGATAGAATTGCAAAAGATTTGGCCTTCTTCTTTCCAACTGCCAACTTATAATGAAGAAGGGGAAATAATCTTTAAGGAAATACAGATTGAGTATGAATGGAAGCCTGATCAACAAACACAGAAGAAGGAATGGGTACCCACAGGGAGAATTTTTGTTACATGATTACAACAGGAGTTGGAGAAGGGGAAGGAGATTATAAAAAATAATCTAAATCAACAAAGAATGAAGCAAGATCCAGTTTCTAAAAGGACACTTAAAAGCAACGAGGAGGCCAAAAATTCTAAGATTCAAATTTAGCAAAGTCAGGGTAATGGATCTCAACAGATTGATCAAATCTCTAGGATGGAAATAAAAGTTAGGAACGAAGCTAGTCCTTCTAGTAGTTCCACTTAATGAAGCAAGGATTACTGGGATAATGAGACTATAGAACATGTTTTATTTTAATGTTCTTTCTCTAAAGTAGTGTGGGTAAATTGCCTTAATCACTTTCAAATACATCTTCCCAATTTGATAAACCTTCACTCCATTCCAAATTGGTTCAACCAATCAGTAAATACCTAAAACTATGACACCAACCTTTTCACCATTCTCCTTTTTGTTACTATCTATAACCTGTGGAATGAACGGAATGTTCAAACCTTCAAAGATGAAGCCTTTGATATGGGGCACCTACAAACCAGAGTGATCTTCCAAGTTATGGAACATCTTCAATCAAAAATCGAGAGAAGGTAAGTGTGGGAGTGTTTATTCTTTAAAAATTTCTCTGTATGTTTTTATTTTAGGTTAAACAAGGGTGAGTATCAACTCCATCTTTAGTATAAAAGCAAAGGGGAAATCAACTCCAAGGAAATGCTTGTTCAAATCAGTATAGGCAATATGGACTGGAAAATCAATGGCACTCCCTCTATAACATCAAATGGCCTTAATGTATGGATGGTGAACAGAAGAATAAAAAATGCTCTTATCAATGAGGATATGCGAGACGTGGACAAACTTGATAGTAAACAAAGAAATGAGAACAATATATCTCATCTTACATCGTTTTGGTTGTCAGCTTAGTCTGTGTTTTATTAATGTTGCTTGATTTGATGATGGAAATCGATGTTGGTATACTGGTATTAATAGATTGATATTTTAGCTCTGAAAGATCACTTAGTAGGAAGGTAGCATAGAGTATGGTGGCCTGTTTGTTGTATGGAATTAGGATGTTAGGTCCTGTGAGCCCTTTTGGTAACTAAGGGATACTATTTAGGAATCTCTAGCTATATACATAACATTATATTATTTGTATAAAATATCTTCTGATTTACCAAAAAAAAGATAAGGAAGATATACCTCAAAATCTAAAGTTATAATAGAACAACCAAGTTTTAAAGCTTTGTCACCATCCACTATAAAAACTCTTGGGTTAGTGTAAGCAAGGAAAAGCTTTTGGTAAACATCCATATAGGAAGATTCAGAAATCCTAAAAGTTTTCAAAGGAATCCTAAGAAAACATAACCAAGGGAAAAATATTTACCAAAGTTCATTGCTCTACAGAAAAGTATAAATTCTAAACTTGGTTTGTTGCTTATAGGGAAAAAAATAAACCGATTCTATAGGACCTAAATGAACTTAGTATCTTCCTATTTAGAAATGGGATTCCTAAAAGAAGCATAACTATTAATTACTCCAAAGTAGGAAGAGCATTCAAAAGTGTTAGGATCCAAATTAATTTTCCTCAACTAAACCACAAAGTCCTCTCCAACCGCAGACAAATCAGATAGAAAGAAATCAACTTTGAGCTAAATTGAGATGTGCCCAAAAGGAAAGATAAAGGAATTATAAAAGGGATTTTAAATTTTTAAGATAGCATATATGAGATTAGATTGATATTCTAATGGTTTCCTAGAAAGAGCTATTAATTGGAGAAGTCTCTATTGCTTCCAATTAAATTGGTAAGAATGATATAATCTATCTATCCATTTAAACCATTGGTCTACATTTTTTATCCACAACTTTAAAGATTGTGGGGCCTAAAATAGAGGACATTCTAGCAAAACGCTCAATTTACTCACCTCTCCTAGATATGGAAGAGACAAATAAGGAGATTCAGTAGATGAAGGGATTCCAATAGTCAAAGGTAAACCTTAGTCATGGTCAAAATGTGAAATTCCTCCTACTATGCTAAAAAAAGAAAATTTTGATGTCAAAATCAGACGTGAAAACCTGAAAAAGAGATTTAAGATTTAAAAAGTTTATTACCTTATTATAACAAAGGATGGTAGAGATTCAAGTGGAATAGATACCACCTTAAGTTTTATAGCCTACATAAAGAATAAATTTAAAAAACTAATAGAATTTTGAATAAAATATAAAAAGAGTTTTAAAACATAAATCTATAGCATTTAATTCAATGAAGTTAGTGGAGGAAGAGGAAGATGCATGATATACAAAAGCTATAATTTGAGGAAAGTACATTAAGTTTAGAGGGAATTTGTGAGAAACAGAAAGACGAAACAGTGAAGTTGATAGAAAAGACAAAGACTGATTGAAGATTGAGGTAGAAATATGACTAAAATGAGATTAATTTATATCAAAATAGGTAAAACCTAAGGGAGTAAAAAAATTAAATTTAAATAAAATAAATATTTTATCTTTTATAAAGTTTTACTAAAATTAGAATAACGACAGAGAATCTTGATGTAATATTTTTGTCCAATGTTCCCTCTTAATTAAAGATTCACTCTAATTAAGAACTATACAAAGATCATCTTGATGACGTTTTCAGGCTTTCTCTTTTAGATAGATTCTCTTTGGTTCATGAACTTCCCAAAACCACTAGTCATATTTGAAAATTTGACCAATGGTCTTGCAACTATTTTACAAAAGGCTAGGAGTTCTTTAAAACTGCATATTTGGCTTGTTCAACCAAATATATGCAGGGGCAACAGTTGATGACCTAAAACGAATTCATCTTATTTTAATTAAAATTTAAAAGACACAAACAAAGGAAGTCTTATAAGATATTTGGCTAGAGAATTAGTAGGCAATGTAGAATAGTAAAAGTATAAAATATAGGAAATATGTAGTGAACATGCAAAAGTAACAAACATAATAAAGAAAAGTGGAAGTTAGGAAGTTAAAAGAGAAATGTTTGAGGCAACAAGTTAGAGAGAAATTTATAGTAGGCAGTTAACTAGAACGTGATCATTATAGGAAGCGAGGTAGAATTTGAAAAAAAACTAATTGAGATAGTTGAATTTTGAAGGATTACATAAATTCACTAGCATCATAATTGTTGAAAAATTTCTATATATAATAAAACTCTCAATACCACAAGTATACGGATCGTATCTTGTATTATAAAAAGGTATCGTTCCCATAAGGACTATAGAAACCTAAACATTTTAAATAAAAACTTTGTCTAAGGTACTAAGAACTGATTTGAAATAAAATAAATAATTAGAATCAAAACAAATAACAAAAAGAAATAAGAAAATAAATGGATAAGTGAGCTACCATTAAATTTAAGCCTTATCAAAGTTGAAGACTTAGGAACTATTATATCCTTATTTTAGTTCCCTTAATCTTGTTGATTCAATTTATGTTTGATCCAATATTTCTAAAGTTTTGATTACTCTCTCTCAAGATCTAATCAATTAACCCTAACTGAATTTGATAGTCATAGATTTGTAATCTCTCGATTAACAAACTACTATTTACTTATTCAATTAAATCTGAAGTAATTTTAAAGATAATTAATTTCATGACTAAGATCTCTCAATTGTTAATTAATATGATAATTGTGGGCCTATTAAGTTTTCAAATCTCATTGGACACCTTAACACTAATTACCTGATTTACTCTATCGATTTATTATTAAGTATATACACAAAAAGTATCACAAACATTTATAAATGTATTGAGTTTAACAAGAAATAAGGTTCACAAAATAATTCAAGAACAATCCCTAATTGGGATCTAGAATCCCATAATCATGTTAAACATCCTAGAAATCTAAATAAATATCCAAGATAACAAAATAAATAAAAGGAAAAGCTGATAAACTAGTTGGTATCTTAATCTAGAAATATGGAATTTCTCTGAAGCTCTTCTTAATGTCTCCTCTTAATATTCTTTGATGTGTTGGTTACTACCTTTTTGTAATTTTCTTATTCTTAAATAGTTTTTGATGCTTCTAAGATTCTTTATAAGATTTCCCCACTTAATTTGGTTCCAAAAATAGTCCTGAATTTAAAATATACGAAAAAAAATTGCATATAGAAATCTCCTATCACGATCGTGCACTTTGACTCACAACTATGCTCCTCTATTTCCCTCTGTATCATGATTTTGCTCAATTGTTCAAGATCATAACACCTTCAATTTTCTACACTTTTTTGGTTCTTCAATTCCCTAATTCCAAGCACTCATAAACACATCAGACTCCTCATGAAACATAAAATTAAGATCTAATTCTTGCCCTAAACTAAACAAACTCTTAGAATAAATACAAACACTAACAATAACACAATTCTAAGCCAATACATATGAAATCATCTAAGAAATGCTTTTAAACACACTTAAACACCTAGAAAAATATAAAGTAATTTACACCTATCAACAACATAAAGACACGCATAACATACACGCAAACAATTAAACTACTCAAAGAAAATACCTCATTATTATTTCAAATTTCCTTTGTATTGTATATTTATCCCTATCATTATCTCAAATTTTCTTTGTAACCTACACTTTTAATTAAATTATATCTTTAGTTTAAATCTTATTTCATCACTTTTTAGCATCTTGGTAGCTTAAATTTTCATTTTCTAATTTTTTTGAAGCTCAAATATATTATCGATAAGAAGTCTAGTACAAATTATGGAAGAATTCCTCTCTGGCACGTTCAAATTTTAGGTTGATTGTAGAGCCCGGCCTCTACCGCCATCACTTTAGGTATTGTCCTCTTTGGTCAAGGGTGAGTCCACGACTCGAACCCAAGACCTCAAGGTTTTGTTGCACTTTAAGTGCACGCCTCTTACCATTAAACAAAAAGTGAAAGTCTATTAATCAGGTTTCTCTTGTTGTATATTAAAATTCGTAAATCAAACCCCATTATATTAAGAATTGCTACCAATAGGAATGGATCATCATCTGTCAATATGGTTTAGATAGCTTTAACAAACAACATAAATCCCTTATTAATTTGATCTTGGATAACATTATTGAATCCCCAACATGAATTTATTGTGTGGCTCTATACACTGTGAAACTTGTAGTGGTCTATCCCTCTAGTTTCTTTCTTCATGAGATACGCTTTAATTGTAAAGTAATAAATTTTTTATTAAAAAATCAAAGATTTCCTCTTTTGTGGAGGAGTTGAAAATTTATTGAATTTGAGTAACTGGTGTTTGAATTTTTGTTTTGACATTAAGAGATTTCTGCTCTAGAGAGGGATAAATATAGGTTCCAAGGATATTAACTTTATCCACTTCTAAATCATATAAATATGATTCCATACAATAAGTACCAACTGAACTCTTTTTTTAATTTCCTTCTTCACTAAGAAGTTCTTCATATTCAAATATTTTTGCTATTAATCCATAAATTCATGGAATTTCATACCTTGATATTTTTTCTAAAGTTTAATATTAGGGACCCTTTGAGTTAACTTCACATACTCGGTCTCTGAGATGTAATCTGACATCAACTTCTTATCTAATTAAATTGAGTGACGAACATGCCTGTATTCTTACCACTTTTTTAATAACTCTAGATAATTCAACTATACTTACTTTAGGGTTAGTCTAAAAAAATTGAGTATAAAACAATCTCTCCATTTTAGCTTACAAAAGGACATAATTCTTAAGAAACAAAGCATACTAGGAGAAACTTATGCCTATTAATGAATTGGGAAATAGCCTAAGATTGAAACTATTGACATTTTCATAATTAGCCAATTCAACATGCTAAATGGTGAATATAACAAGTTGGAGACTTAGCTGAAGGCAATGTTGCCTTTTTGAGATTTCAATCAATTCGAATCTAAAGCCTTCATTCCTTACTAGAATAGGGACTTCTTCCTCTAGTGATGGAGGTATAATGATTTTTTTTTGCATTCCTTGTATGCAACATTGCATCTTACCAAGTGGATGGTCACTTTTTCTCTCAAAATATGTACCTCACTTCTGATCAATAATATAGATGGCCTTTAGAAAACTTAGAAAGTAGAATTCTAAGTTATCAAAATGCTAAAAAGTGTTTAAAAAGATTCAAACTAAATAGATTATTTAATTTAGGCAAAAGAAAATTACAAATCACAAAAAAATCTTAAGATAATGATAGGGATGAGTACATAATGCAAAGGGAACTTAAAATGAAACTAAGATGTTTTTGTTGAAGTAATATGATTTTCTGCTTATATGTCTTCTTTTCCTACATATGTGTGCGTCACTTTGTGTTGTGATGTTGATGAATTTATATAATTCTCTCAACTTTAACTACCTCAAGCAGTTTTCTTATAATTGGCCAACTTCCAACTGACTTCACATAACCACTTTCTAGCTAACTACCTATGGCACACTATCGTCCCAACTTCAACAACCTCAAGTAGTTTTCTTATAATTGCTTAACTTCTAAATATCTTACAATTTTTGTCACGTCCTGATTAACTGCCTTCATGCGCTATTATTTTTAAAACATGTGTTCATTACATATCAACTATTTCCTGAATCTTGGACTTTCTAATTGTCGTGTTTAGGAATTCCCTAAGCAATCTAGTTGACTTATGAAAATATTCACACAACTAAACCTTTTCATCTTTAAGCCAAATGAGTTGAATTTTAGGCTATCAACAATAACCCAAATAATGAACATGTAAGGAAAGTTTTTGACTTCATCTCCTTTCAAAAGTAAGTTTAAAATTAATTTTTTAAAGAAATTTTGGCAAAATATCATAATAAGATTAGGACAAAAATATTTTTTTAACTTTTATGCTAATATGGTTAGGTTCACCAATTTTGTTAATGGGATTTCTAAACTTTGGGACTTTCTAACAACCATGATATGTTTATATGGTACTGAAACAATAAATACGAAAGAATTATTTCATAAATTTTGTTGGAGTTCTTGAACATTCTTGAATTTCGCTAGACTTTTATCATGTGAATTAAGGCCTTAAGCGGTTAAATTACTAAATTGCTAGCAATATTAGCCTAAAGTTATAAATAATGATGTCTAAATGCATGAAAAATAATTAAACATTGAAACAAAGACACTAATAAGGAGAAAATAGTTTGCAATAATATTTAATAATCTTTGAAAAATATAAAACATAAGCATTTACGCCTTCAAGAATAATTTAAACTAATAAAAAAGGAACGAAAATAATCTTAAGACATCATGAAAAATTCTTAAAGAAATAAAGCAATCTTGAAACAGGCCGCCTAAAGATGGGTTTGAACTTGAAAAACATGCTTAGCCTAATGATGTCATATTGTCAAGTTTGAAAAGAACTTTTTATTGATATATAATATGTCCCAAAAATCTACTTATATCAAAAACTATGGTTGTTTAAAGTTAATACAGTGTTTTAGAACCAATAGACCTTCAATTGGACTTTTAACGCTCAATTTTCTCCAAGAATTTACCTACTATGTATTTAATTAAGTTAATGGTTTTTAGAATAAAGACTACCTAGCATGCATATCCTTATTACATAATTTTTGCATAAGCCTGAAAGGAAACTTCTATAAAAGTTAAGACTACTTAGCATGCATATCCTTACTGATCCACTTTTTTCTGTTAAATATTTCATAACATTATATTTTCATTATTAGTCAAATTTATGTCATATTAAATAATGCTTCACCTTCGTTTGGCTTTACTAAGCTTCATAGTGAAATAAAGTATCAATTACTTCTTTTAAGAGAGAATGGCTCCTATTCCTATAGCATTAATATCACATTTAACTTTAAACACTACAGTAAAACATAACAATACTTGTTGGATCTGAAACCCAGCTGCTTACACTTTACACTATCATTTTTGCTCTGATACCATAACTGTTGGGACCTGATCCGAAAACTGAATCCCAACCGGAGAACGAGAATGGAAACGAAACAAAACCGAACTAACGGAATGGAAATCATAATGCGGAAGCAAAATCATAAGCGAAAGCAAAGAATGGTATTTACAACACGAAAGCAAATGCAATCTTAAAGCGAAAGAATCAGAAGCAAATCAAAACGTAGCAAACATCGGATCAAATCGAATCGAAACCAATTTCTGACATCTGTGAACAAATATTTTAGGAACATGATCGCGTTGGAAACCCTAAGACATTCCAAATCTGATATAATCCCTTTTTTCCCTTTCTTATGCATTCAATCTCTTACAAAGTGATACCTTTTTTTTTTCAATTCAGAATTTATCAACTCCATAACCTCAATCCAAAGCTCAAAATCATAATACTCGTCTTATACAAAATATACAATTCCCATAATTCATCTGTC
>JANTNU010000007.1:2750513-2763362 GCA_024752395.1 Erythroxylum havanense | reverse complement strand
ATTAGTTTTACCTTTGTTATAATTCATATAAAAGATTTGATTAGATATATTTTAATTTATGTTTCATATTGTTTAAAATTATATAATAATTAATATATTGTGCTTTACATATTGTTTAATACACTTTAAATAATATTTAATTTTTATTACAAAATAAAATATAGTTAAAATTAAAAATACTTTTTATTTTTATATTGCCAAATAGTATACTGTATGAAGTTCTTTTAAAAAAACTCTTTTTTAAATGACAATCAGATAGTCAATTGGTTTCTTAGAAAAGTTCTTCTAAAAAAAGTTCTACTAACAAAGACTCTACTGATATAAACTCATCTAAACAAACACTTAGCCAGCTAAGAATTGTTGTTAAGGCTTTTAAGTGATAATAATTAACATCATTTTTCCGCCAAATTTTTCCAAAAAATTATTTTAGATGTTGAGATAAAAATTTTAAATTAAACTTGAATTATTTATTTAAAACTAATATAATAATCATTTTTTAACAATATTAAGTAAAAATTCGTTGGTACACGAAATCTGAAGACATTTAACAAAACTCAACCTTACTCCTAGTTAATAAAAAGGTTGTTTCCAAATGATAAATACACAAAAAAAGAGAGTAAGAGAGAGACATTTCTCATTATTATAATTTAATTTTTGTTGCAATTTTCTAATATTTAAATCACCACAAATAACCCCCTCAACTATGATCCAAATTTTGGAACATTTACATTGGTAAACAAATATGCAATAAATTAACTAATTGAACCACTGTGAATTATAACATAATACTTATTTACATATTTTAATACTTTTTGCTTTTGAAATTGTAGAGATCACTTGGTTCTATTTTTGTTTTTTATTATGATTTTTTTCATTTTCATTTTTAATTTATATTTTCTTTTCAATAAAAATAAAAATAAATTTAACTGTTACAAATTATTAAGTAAAATTAAATTATTTATAATTTATTTAATAATTAGTTTACTTAATTAAATATATAACATTATGGATATTTAAGTGACACATTATAGATATTTAAGTTTGATTAGATTGTAGGGACTATGATTTGATCTGATTTGATTGAGGTTAGTATAATTATAATATAAACTGAGCGTACAAAGATTTTATTTTTAAAGATTAGATATTTTGTTCTGATTATAATATTTTTATTATGCTCTATTAATATTATTAACACATTGACGTGAGTTTATATAAATATTTAGATAAAATTTAATAGAATAGAATATCTAGAATAAATAGTTTGATAACAGAACTCAAATGGTTTAAAAGAATAAAAGAAGAATAAGAATAGATTATTAATAGAAATATGCGAAGGTACGTGTGTGTATATTTAAGGAGGGTGGACTGGAGATTTTTTGTGATATATATAGTGAAGGCATGGGACGTGGCAACAGCCCATTGGCATGTCCTGGGAACCCCGTGTGAGAGAAAGCAATGGGTTATGGGTGTTAGAGCTAACACGTGCCTATGTGTCTCTGCCTGTGACCGTACCTATCTATCCTCATCTCTCTCTCTCTCTCTCTGCTTCAGTTGTTCTCACACGCACTCATTCACTCCCCAACTACAAATCATCATCTCTCTCTTCTCCTCCTCCTCTACCATTTACATTTATATTTGTATTTATAACAGTATTTACTACTTAGAACTCGGCGGTGATGGCCGAAACCTCCATTAACGATCTTCCCGACGTTATTCTGTCCAGCATATTGGCATGCATCTCCGACACGCGCACGCGAAACTCGCTGTCTCTCGTCAACCGCAAGTTCCTGAGTCTGGAGAGGGCTACTCGCACCTCCCTCACGCTCCGGGCCAACGCCCGCTACCTCTACCTCATTCCCACTTGCTTCCGCTCCGTCACCCATCTGGATCTCTCCTGCCTCTCCCCCTGGGGCCACGCGCTACTCGCGTCTTCTGCGCCCTCCGATACGCTACCACTCGAGTTGGCCATCCGCCTACGTGTCGCCTTCCCCTTGGTCACTTCCCTCGTCGTCTACGCGCGCTCCCCACGTACGCTCCAGATCCTTCTCCCTCAGTGGCCACGATTGAGCCACATCAAGCTCATCCGGTGGCATCAACGCCCCTCCGATGATGGCGACTTTGGATCCGAATTTAACCCTTTATTCCACCATTGTAAAGCTCTTTCTTGCCTAGATCTCTCCAATTTCTACTTCTGGACCGAAGATCTCCCCCCGGTTCTCCAGTCTCATCCTCAGCCGTCCAAGCTGTTGACCTCCCTCGATCTGATCACCCTCTCGTTGACTGACGGCTTCAAGTCTCCCGAAATTCTCGCCATCACCGCCGCCTGTCCCAACCTCACCAAGTTCCTTGTCGCCTGTACTTTTGATCCCAGCTACACCGGCTTTGTAGGGGACCATACCTTACTCGCTATCTCTTCCAATTGCCCTAAGCTCTCCGTTCTACATCTCGTTGATACGGCATCCTTGGGGGCCGTTAGGGGCGATCCTGACGACGATGGGTACACGCCGGAGGACGCCGGAATTGGCGTGGTGGGACTGGTGGAGTTCCTAGCCGGAGTTCCGCTGTTGGAGGAATTGGTGCTAGATGTTTGTAAAAATGTCAGAGAGAGTGGTGTGGCTTTGGAAGCGTTGAGTTCCAAGTGTCCCAAACTCAAGAGACTTAAGTTGGGGCATTTTCATGGGATTTGTTTGGCGATTGAATCTCAGCTCGACGGGATCGCGCTGTGTTCGGGATTGGAGTCGTTGTCCATTAATAAGTGTGCGGATTTGAGTGACATGGGTTTGATAGAGATTGGGAGAGGGTGTTGTAAGCTTAAGAAGTTTGAAGTCGAGGGATGTAAGAAGATTACTGTCAAGGGCATGAGAACCTTGGTGTGTTTGCTGCGGAGGACTCTTGTTGTGGTTAAGATCTCTCAGTGTAAGAATCTTGATGCTGTGGCGTCTTTGCGGGCGTTAGAGCCTATTCATGATCGAATTGAAAGACTCCATATTGACTGTGTATGGGATGGATTGGATGGAAATTTGACTGATACTGGGGAGTATGCTGATATCAGTTTTGATCTCAATCAGGACATTACTGGAAGTTCCTATTATCAGGAGAATTATGAGTCCGTTAGGGAAAAGAAGAAATGTAGATACTCTTCGGATGATGACGCTTACTCTCATATGCAAAACAATGGGAATGGTAATGGGTTGTGGCCAAAGTCGTGGGAGAGGCTCAAGCACCTATCTGTCTGGATTGGTGTTGGTGACCTTTTGAGTCCACTACCGATGGCTGGTCTGGATGATTGTCCAAATTTGGAGGAAATGAGGATTAAGGTTGAAGGTGATTGCAGAGGGCGTCACAAGCCATCGCAACGAGAGTTCGGGCTGAGCATGCTTGCTTGCTATCCTAAGCTAACGAAGATGCAGTTGGATTGCAGTGATACTATAGGTTTTGCATTGACTGCACCATCTGGGCAAATGGATTTGAGCTTGTGGGAGAGATTTTTCTTGAATGGGATTGGGAATTTGAGCCTGACTGAGCTTGATTATTGGCCACCGCAGGACAGGGATGTGAATCAGAGGAGTCTGTCGCTTCCAGGAGCGGGTTTGCTTGCAGAATGCTTGACACTGAGAAAGCTGTTCATACATGGGACGGCTTATGAGCATTTCATGAATTTCCTGCTGAGAATTCCAAGTTTGAGGGACGTGCAGCTGAGGGAAGATTACTACCCAGCACCAGAAACTGATATGAGCACAGAGATGAGGGAGGACTCGTGCAGTCGCTTTGAAGACGCACTCAACAGGCGTTATATACTCGACTGATTAAAATAACACTAGTAAATGATCACAGGCTGGTTTTTGTTTAACGAAAGTTCCTCTCTTGGGAGTTTGCGGGAAGTCGTGCAGTTGCAAATCAGTATGTACATACAAATGTAAATGATGTAAGAGGTTTTCGAAGAATAAGCAGCACATCCCTTGTCTATTCTCACTCGTTAATTAACTGTAGGTAGGTATAACATTAACAGCTGCTTGTTAGTTGTTAGAACAGGAGTAACTTGGTTGTAAGACTGAAATCGAAGAATGTTTTTCTTCTGTTATTCTCTATTACACAGTCCTCATAGTGATGGGGACTGATTGGTCGACAAGCGCGAGTATTCACAATCTAGCAAACTGGGACAATAGTTTACGTTTAGCCCACCTTAATTTTTATGGAAGAACACGCCTTGGCATATGATCATATTCACCTAGGTACCTTAATGAAATCTTTTGTCATTTATGATATGTAGTTGTTCACTTGAAAACAAATCTCTTTATTTTAGTCTAAGCATGAACACTATTTTTTCTTGGTAAACATTTACATATCATGATTAAAGATTTTTTTTTAGTTAAATCAGTAAATTGTAAACATAATTTAACATTTTGAATTAAACTGATTGAAAAAACAACAACAACGATAATAATAATAATTCATAACTACTACTGAAGCTAACTACGAAAAACAAAAGTTAAAAGATATAAGAGAATTACAATGATCTCCATACGAGAGATCCTTTACCTGAATCTAGCACGCCTAGAAAAAAGTTATAGAAAAATGTAATCTTCCATGAAGGGCCACAAGCAACAAGATGTAAATGGATATTTACCTTTTAAGTCTAATATTGATGGTTCATTAGGAAGTTATAAACCTAATCTAGTTTAAAAAAGGTATGCTCATACCTATATGATAAATTATCAATTAAAAAATTTCATTATTGAGATCAACCTATACCTTACACATTAGATCATATATTATACATTATGAATTTGGAGAAGGAAAGACCAGAATATGGGTTGTATTATATAGTAAAGAAGCCAAATTTAAAATTATGAGACATACAATTGTTAACTTTTATGGCTAAGCTAGTCCTTAATGGCCTTACGATCAAGAGAGACCTATGAAACTTTATTTTGATAATAAATTTTTAATTAATATTATAGATAACCTAGTAAATTTTATAAAAGAGAAGCTGGACAACTATTTAATTAACATGTAATGGCTGATATATGTCTTAACTAAGGGGTTATAAACCTTGAAATTCGAGGAGATAACAACAAAGTTAACAATGAAAAACATTCACTCAAAACTTAAAGGGTAGCATTAGAAATGCATAATAAATTAATTTTCCTTGTCTATAGAATCTGCTCTATTCCAGAAATTGTACACATTCTTATAAATCCCTTGTTTTTCTCTTATTAACATCTTTCTCAACATCCCTAAGCTTAATTAAAGGGTTAACCCTTATACATAAAGAGAAAAAATTTTCTAAACAACTATTTGATTAAATGCATGTATCAATATTTAAAGTAGCTTAGCAAATATAAACCATCAAAAAATCTAGTAACTGTAACTATATTTCATATGGAACAAAAAGTTACTTTTTACAAGTAGCACAATAAGCAAGGCATCATTCCCTAATATAGTAAGGTGAATGAACAAACCAGTTATTGCATATATGTCATTGCAGAAGTCCTCCATGTTCTTAAAATAATTCTTTATCTTATGTATATTTGTTTAATTTACTAACATATGAGATGAAATCATGATAATTTGCAAATAAAATTAAGATGTGATCATAATTATAAGTATCATTTTACATTTATGTATTATTAATAAATTGTTCCTAGTCATTGCTTTATTAAAACTTGACATTAATAAAATAAAAGGACTAGCACACATTGTGTTATCTCATAAACTAAAATATTAAAATATTAAAACAAATGTTTGAGTACTTATTAGAGAAAAGTTCACTTAATTGAGATATTTAAACAAATGTATGAGTACTTATTAGAGAAAAGTTCACTACTATACTGACTTGATTATAAGGATCTCAAATAAAACATTACTTGTGTGTTTATGGATCTCCTCATTATGATAGTTGTATAATTGATTTTTAAACTTAAGATTATTGGTATCACATGTGAAAAATACTATATTTTGATGCTACTTATGACCTATTATATTTAGAGTAGCTCACTTAGATATAGTATTAACCATGTGGAAATAGTTGAATAAGTCAATAAATGATGTGACTCATTAAAATAATTAGAGAGAATGTTTCACTATTCTTTATTAGTGATTTAGGAGAATTTCTAGCCAAAGTAAATTGACACGTGAAAAGTCATTTTCAAATATCAATTATAACTTAATTTTTAATTATAAAATGAAACAGAATTAAGTTAAAGTATAGTAAACATTAATTTCATACTTTATTTCAATTGAAACATTAGGTGAAAAAGGATTAAAGTATACATTATAATTATGTACAGACATGTTAAGTCAAATTTGACATTTTTAATATTTAGATAGTCATGATATATTTCTGGATTTCAATCTTAATATATGATTATAAATTATTTAATTGGAGAATTAAATAAATTGTATATGAATTAAAATAAAAATTTATAATCATTGGCAACATATTAGGAACCTAATGAATCACGTATAAATAGTAGTTTCAAAGAGAAAATTCAATTTAAATTAATTGTATGCTTAAATTTGAAGTTTAATAAACTTTAGAAATCAAACATAAGATATCTAATTTTATTAAAATTAAATTATAATTATAATTAAATCTAGATTGAATTATAATTAGAAAATTTATTTCTAATTAAAAAGAAATCCTATTGTCTTTTTTTATAAATGGAAAAAAGGAAAAAGAGACCTAGTAATCATGTCTCTTTCTCTCAAAATATTTGAATTATTTTTCTCTACTTTGTGGATATCGTTAGAGGTTAAACATGTTAACAACTTATATTTGATAGTTTGAGAGAAAATTTTTTTATAGGAATTTAAATTAGTTATGTTTTAATCCTTTTATTTATGATTCATTTTTTAAAAGTATTTGATTACAGAGATCAAATATATCAATTAAAAACACCCATGCTTATAATTCAATCACTATTGATTTCCCAATAATGGTATTAGAGTCTCATTTTGTTGTTTAACTTGATTAAAGTTGCTTGATTATTATTTACTTGATAAGTTTAAGGTTACAAACTCAATTATTTTTATAAATATGCTTAATATGTATAAGGGTTTTTTTTTAATTAAAAAAATTATACCTTTATTTTGGAACAATCCATCGTATGCTTCACCCTTTTTATTTTTGAAAATAGTTTGAATATTTCCATGTTTGTTGCTTCTGAAAACACTTATATCTCCCTTTTGTTTTGGAATGTTTTAGTCTTTGAAAACCTTGTCCTTGAAAATTGTATGCATGCTTTGTTCTGGTTTAAAAATTCAAATATGTATATCCCACAATTTTAAAATTTTTCTTAAAAATCAATCATGCATGTCTCGATCATCCTTGGAGCAATTTGAAAATTGCATATCCCTTAGATTATAAGTTTCTGAAACTTGTGTGATTGAATTAGTTATGGATTGGATGCTTGTGTTAGGTGTGGGCACATATTTATAATTGTTATAAGATGTGTCTTTATTAGTAGCATTGCTAGTTGTTGGTGAAGAAGCATCCTTTATCACCATGGGCTATAGAATCAGTGGCAATAATGGTCATTGGCAAGGATGATAATTGCAATTTGATGAAGTGACAAACCTGGGAGCCTCATGTAAGTTTTTCGATTCTTGATATTCAAACATCAAAGACATAAATCATGAATCAAACATAAATCATGAATCAAACATAAATCATTCATGCCCATTTAGATCTTAAATATAACGATAAACATAAAGATGAATCAAATAAATTACTTACTTAAGAGGAATTTGTCATGATGTAGAGAGAAAGCTTTCAACGATCACAAACTAATTTCTCTCTCTTAACCCTTTTTCTGTACAATAGCTTGATGGATAGCCTAATGTACAAATACTTTTGTTCTCTAAATGTTTTTCTGTACTTGATTAGGGTAGAGAGAGGACTTGTTTATATACACTTCTTTGTAGACATCAAATCTTGTACGTCCATCAATTACTAAATTAATGGTTAAGATTTAATATACTATTTAACTAAAAAACCTTAAATTAAGTTTAATATGGACTTATAGAAAATATGGGCCACAAAATCAGGCCATATTTCTTACATTCTCCCATTTGGTCGGATGTTTCATCATTACATTTAATAGTATATAACATAAGGTTAGCAATAATTAAATCTTATAAACCATTAACATCATAAGCATCTTAACACAATACATAGTATAGTCGTATACTCCCTTCCTTATACCACTACATTAATAGCTTATTATGTTTAGGTACATAAGTTGTGTATAAACAATATACAATCCACATAATTGTTATGAAAATACATACAAATTTCTTATTCAAAAAATCATGTATACATAAACATAATGGATAAGAAATATAAAATTCAGAAACATATTATTATTGCGCTCAAGAGTGCTAAAACATCATCATTAAACATTATTATCAATTATAGTACAACCAATACCTATCCTAAGCACATGTTCTTTGAATGTCTTTGGTTGTAAACCCTTAGTTAGAGGATCTGCTACCATGAGATTCATCCTAATATGTTCTATATGCACTCTTTGTTTCTGAATCTCTTCTTTAACAACAAAATAATTTAATTCTGTGTGTTTTATGCCTCTGGAGTATTTTTGTTTTTAAAGAAGAAAACTGCTGTAGAATTATCACAAAAAAATTTAGCAGCTTGTTTACTGTGTCAATAACCCTAAGCCTTGAAATCAAGTTTCGCAGCTATAATGCATGAATTGTAGCCTTATAATAAGCTACAAATTCTGCTTTCATAGTGGATGAAGCAATGACAGATTGTTTGACACTTTTTCATGAGATTGTTCCTTCAGCTAATGGAACAAATAGCCAAATGTTGACTTTCTAGTATCTACACACCCGACAAAATCTAAATATAAATTTTCAATCACTTCTAAATGATTAGACCTCTTATAAGTGAGCATGTAATCTTTGTTCCTTGAAGATATCTCATCACTTTCTTTGCAGATTTCCAATGATCAATACCAGGATTACTTTGATATCCACCTAGAATCCCTACTGCAAAACTAATGTTGAGTCTAGTTTAGGTTTGTCGGTACATCAAATTGCCCAAAACAAAAGATGGAATTGTTTCCATCTCCTTATGCTCCACATCATTCTTTTGACATTGCATAAGACTAAACTTATATCCTTTTTGAATAAGGACTATGCCTACTGCACACTTGCTCATCTTAAATTTCTCAAGAATGTTTTGAATATAGGCTTTCTGAGACAGTGATAATAAACCTTCTGATCTGTTATAGAATATTAAATTTTCTTTATTATTTAAATGTTATTCTTGATTATTTTGATCTTCCAAAGTAGGAACAACATTTATTGTAGTTATAGGTCTAAGAACATTTAAGGGTAATGGAATATCAACCTTTATTTCATTAATATCCACAATTTGATTTTCAGCACTCCCATTAAACTCACAATTCTTTAGAAATTTGACATTGGCTGTTTCAACAATTTTAGAATTATGGTTCGAACAGTAAAAACTGTACCCTTTGAATTTCTCTAGGTAATCAATAAAGTAACCACTAACTATTTAAGAATCCAATTTTCTTTCATGTGGATTATAGATAAGTGCTTCTGCTAGATAAATCCAAACATGCAGGTGTCTTAAACTAGGTTTCCTTCCAGTCCATAACTCGAGAGGAGTTTTAGGACTTGCCTTACTAGGAATCCTATTTAATATATACATAACATTTTTAAGTGTATACATCCACATACTTTTAGGTAATAAGGAATTACTCATTATACTCCTAACTATATCCATTAATATTCTATTTGGCCTTTCTGCCACACCGTTTTGTTGCGATGTGTATTGCGTACATATGCCATGAATTTTGAGGAACTTAGCAAATGAACCAGGACATTGTCCAAATTCATCATAGTTTCCATAATACTCACCACCTCGATCAAATCTTATGATTTTCACTTTTCTATCTAATTGCTTCTCAACCTCCTTTACAAACACCTCAAGGATATTTACAGCTTGAGATTTTTTATGCAACAATTAGATATATCCATACTGTGAAAAATCATTTATAAAGGTGAAGAAGTATTTTTGACAGAGTGTCAAAAGGTTCGCAAATATTGGTGTGTATTATTTCAAGAAGCTAACTACTTCTTGTGACTTCTTTTTTACTATGTTTGTTTATTTGCCCTTAATGCATTCCACACATAAGCCAAAATCTGTAAAATCTGGATTTAGTAGAATCTCATTCTTGACTAATCTTTCTAACCTTCTTTTGGATATATGTCCTAAACCTTTATGCTACAAGTAAGTATAATGTTTATTCGCCAAATTACATTTCATTCCAACATTATGATTAACAATAAATAGGGATTCAGAAAAAACCATCATCAACTTTCAATTTATATAAACCATTTATAAGCATTCCATAATCAATAAAGGAATTATTCTTATACAAATTGAAATAACCATGTCCACCTTTAAAGGTATATCCACTAGCATCAACTCTGGAAACAAAAATTAAATTTCTAGAAATTGAAGGCACATAAAGAGTGCTCATTAGATCCAAGTGGTGCCCAGTATCTAATGTCATCCTATAAGTCCTTACACCTTCAATTGGAGCCTTCATTCGATTCCCCATAAACATAAAGTTGCTAGTTAGGCTTATGGTTTGGCTTATAAGGAATCCCTATATAATATTGGAAACATAAATAGTGGCACTATAATCAAACCACCAAGTATTAGAAGGAACTTCAGATAAGTTTGATTCAAATCATACAAAAACATAATGTATACTTTTCTTTTCGAACCAAGCCTTACGTTTTAGTCAATATTTTTGACAATGTCCTTCTTTCTTACAGAAGTGACATTTATCTAATTTTTGTCCCTTCCTTTCGTCATCAGCAACCTATGGACCTTTAGCAGGTTATTGGACCCCGATTCTGGAGCCTAACATTCGAAGTCATAAAGTGTGAGCATATTATCCTATAGAGTTATTTCAAGGGACCCTCATTAGTCACTATCCCACATGAGTAGAGCTCACATCGATCAAACATCCAAACATACTTATTTCTCCTATTTCATAATAGATTTTGGGAAAACTTAAACTAGAATTACCATTTGACTTCTTCAGAAAAATTTGATTCCAACTGTCTTAAGTTTCTAATGAATACCCAAATTTCATCTAGAAATTGAACATCCTAGAGCCTGAACCAGAATTTGACCTCTTCATATAATTTGTACACCTACGTCTTTAGTTTACTCCACATTGAAAATCATCCCAATTGGAACTCTACAGATCCAGATACATTCAAAATGCCGAAGTATGTTCAGTAAAATAACACCAGTTCATACTATTCCAATAGATTCCCTCAATTTCCTTCAATCAAACCTCTTCCCATTCAACTTAGAATGCTGTCAATTTTTGTGGAGAGATAGCGCAATGTATTAGGAATCTATTTTATCAAGGATCACTTCGTTTGAGGTCAGAAAACAAAGACTGGGCTGAAGAAATCAAACAAGGTTCCGTCCTCAACCATACTGAACCTGTTTCGGGATAATTGGCATAACTTTCTCTATGGATATCGGATTAAGGTGATCTTTGGACGGTTTGAAAGAAGATTCCAAGATCTACAATTTTAAGAGCTCAAAGACAAATTCGATCATCTACAGGGTCAAAAATAGGGCCAGACAATAGTATCAGAGGAACTTAGATGAAGGGGTTAGATGAATTGGAAAAATGATCATAACTTTCTCTAAAGAACTCGAATTAAGGTGTTCTTTAGATGGTTCGAAAGAAGACTTCAAGATCTACAATTTTTATGAAGACATAATAGACAAATTCAATCATCGATAGGGTCAAAAATGGGACCAGAGGATAGGATCAAAAGAAGCTAGATGAAGGGTCAGATGAATTGGAAAAATGGTCATAACTTTCTTTAAAAAACTCGGATTAAGGTGTTCTTTGGATAATTAGAAAGAGGACTTCAAGTTCTACAACTTTCATAAAGACTTTGAAGATAATTTCAATCTTCTATAGGGTCAAAAATGAGACCAAATAATAGGATCAAATGAATAGTGCACTAGACGATATGACATCATCACCAAACGATATGATGTCATCACCAGACGATATGTCATCACAGACGATATGACGTTATCACCAGATGATATGACGTCATCAAACGATACAATATATACTCCTAAGCATCTCCACTTATAAGGACCATAACTTTTGACTCCGATGTTCAAAAATTTCATACTATATACCGTTGGAAAGCTAGAAAGATAAGCTACAACTTTCTAGAAGACAACTTTGTCTAATTCAACCTCGAGTAATCTAGATTTTTCCCTAAAGTCATAACATGAATCTTTCCTTATGGAATACTTGAAATTTTGCAATATGCAAACTTGGAATGTCCTGAGCATAACCATTCAGCTACCAAATTGACTTCATTAAACTCTCAATTCTCAAGTCATCTATCTCATTACATTCAACTACATCTGATCAGTCATAATTCCTATCTTTCTTTTCTATAACATCTCACTTATATATATATATAGCAACAATTCAAGTTCCAAAATCATCTGCATACGCCAGACGCAGATGCTGGTGCGTACAGTGCATGCGCCAGTCGTTACATCTGCGTGGGCAGACGCTGACGCGTGCTTCCAGGTCCAAAAATTAGATAATGGACTGATTTTTGGGCCTTTGGGTCATTAAAGGACAACATAGGGTTAGTAAATATTTATGGACTTTAACCCTAAGTAAAAACAATGTTTTGAAGGAATATAATGGATTATTTAATTCATAATTGATTTATACATAATATAATTTTGGAAATTAGTGCCATATTATATATTTCTTTGGTACT
>JANTNU010000007.1:2679142-2691789 GCA_024752395.1 Erythroxylum havanense | reverse complement strand
AATCGGAGAGGAAGAAGGAAATGCCCTAGGAGAAGAGAAGAGGATTTCTTTCCTTTTTCTCTTATAACCTTAGGTATTTAAAGGTTAAATACCTAAGTCTCTTGTCTTTATCCTCAAATCTCTTTCTCTTTTCACGATTTATTTTCAGTCTAATTCATCTCCAAATTTCAATGACTCAACATATTAAATTCTAATATCATATATCTAAATTTTCCATTGCCATTTACCAGTTATTCTAGCAATATGCAGTCAATCAGTCCGTCACCCAGGAAATTTCCGGTCCGGACCTTTTCTCCCGAATTTTCCAGAAAAATTCCAAGGAGTCGCTATCAATTGGAAATTACTCTAAAACATTTCCTATTCAAATTTTCAAACCCAATTACTCCAAAATTCCCAATAAATCATAATTATCTCACAATTTCACAATTCATATCAGTATCACAATTAAAAGCCGGGAAAAAGTCATGAAGGCATGTACCTACATATGCATGTGCAAAAGACTCGTTCCTCTAAAAATTAGAGGTCAAATGAATGCTCAGTCGATAATATGCGGTAAAAATCCTATCCCGTCCCAATTTACCAAGATAACCTTCCCATCGGTGACGAGATGTTACAATTGTATTATAACTATATGGTGTATGTGCATTTTTAATAGGTTTGTGCTCCTCTAGATTGTTAAGAGAAACTCTATTATATTATAAATTGTGAATTCCACTCATCAATTCCATCAAATAGGAGAGTTGGTGGAATGGGAAGTTTATGTATTGATTTATGAACAAAGAAGACTCTTTAACATTTGACTCATGTTAAATGTACACAAAGTCTGCATATTGATCGAATTCTATAAATTCCAAGAACCTAGGATTCTAAAATTTCCATGAGCTTAAGAGTCATAACGAGAACTTGTTTTCTTGATTCACAGGTGTAAACAATGCCACGTACCATAGTTTTGAAATTAATTATAGGTGATTAATTCAATTGGTTAATACTTAGGGGATGCTATGTAAAGTTCAGATGTTCTGTAAACTTTGGGGAACATGAATGTAGCGCTCCCTTACCGTAAGGTGCACATTGGGACACTCGAAGGTCATTTCGATACATAAATTACAATAAGGGTGACCTACGTTCGATCACTATATTCACTTCACATGCCTTCATATCAATATAAACTTATAAAGCATCAATAAAAAATCACAATATTTTAAAAACTAACTTTTTCCTCATTTCATTTCATAAAACCCAAATGTCTACAAAGTCACAGGCCCAGGAGTGGCCTGAGCTGGAGGATCATCCCCATCTGGTACTGCAGTTGTAGAGGTTGTAGCAACATCAGGAACCTAGGTGGAGGGTTGGTGTGGGTGGATGATGGGATGTTTGAGGCGAGTGTACTGGGGTGGGTGGATGATGGGATGTTTGAGGCGGGTGTACCTAAACAAAGGGGCCAGGTAAAAATAGCTGTCATTATTAAGTTTTGGGGCATTGTGGGCCTAGAATATGTCTGTGATGAGATGGGGGAAGCTAATGGTGTTGGTGAATTTGGCGGTGGTGATGGAATCATGTAGAGCGAAGGCAATGACATTAGCTATGTCGACTGGGCGACCAATCATGAGAAGGTAAATGTGGAGGGCTTGTTGTTTTGTGACGTAGGCACGATGGGTGGTCAGAAAGATGTTGTTACACACAAGATGGAGCCAAGGACAAGCTTTGGGTCAAAGATCAGACCGTTTAAGGTACAATTAGTAGTACCTTAGTGGATTCCATTCAGCGCCCTCTTGACAAAGGGTGTGAATTACATCATTTGAGGGGTAATTGTGGATGAGTTGGTCATAATGGCAACATAGAATAGGAGGAATGTAATAGTGGCGGCGAATGCTAGCTGTGGTGAAGGCATTGGGGGCTTTAACACTATGAAAATTAAGTTCCATGTTGTAATGGAATCTGGCATATGTATAGAAATGGTGAATGAATTTATTGTTGCCTTGATCCTGAGGTTGGACTAATCCCGTGAGTTGAGAGTTGCCTAGTTGTTGGACAAAAGGATTGTCAAGTGGAGTTAAAGGGAAAGGTCGCTCTTTAATGAATGGCCTAGTGTCTACTTTTTTGGTTAGTTTGGTAAAAGTAAAACCATCACTATCTGAACAATTGGAATCACTAAGTGAACTAGAAGGGTTAACGAGGGTAGTACGGGTTGGAAGTTTAACAAGAGATATTGTTTTACAAAATTCCACATGGAAGTAGAATATAAAACAAGGATTAAAACAACTATCCTAAAGAAAATGAAACTAAAATGGGAAATGGAAAAAGAGAACTAAATAATAAACTTAACCTACCCTAAACAATACATAAACTAAGAAGAAATAAGGAAAAGAGTGGAAAATTTATGAAAATGGAGGAGAATGTCGCTAGAAAAGTCGGAGAAGGTGGATCGATGGAGAGCGCCGCAGTGAACTAGAGGAGAAGAGACAGAGAGGAAGGGGTCAAGGTTTATACAGGTTTTAGGATGAAAATTACAAAAAAAAGGACAGACGAAAGATGAAGGGTTAAGAGAAAATAAGGGTGGAAGGGTAATTTCATCGCGTTAATTTTGTACAGATTGCACTTTCACTGTGGCGAACTAACCCTAGTTGTGAATTCCAGTGAAATAGTGATGTTTTGACATGGTGACATGAACTCACACCTCGGAAAAATTAAGTCGAAAGGAATAAGGAAGAATTCTGGGAAGCTCGCAGCAGCGACGTGGAATACATGTCGCGGTGAAATAAACCTGAGAGGAAAATAAATGAATAAGGTTTTGTTCATCATGGCAACATAGACTTCACAGTACGGCGAAGTTTGCCCAAGGTTGTTCGTCACGACGACAGAATTAATTCACGTCGCGGCGAATTTGCCTAAGAGATTTCTAAGGAAATTTTCGAATTTTTCCCAAGAGCAACAAGAAGGAAAACAAGGAAAGTTCACCACGGTGATGAGGACTTTACGTTGCGGCGAAAGTTACCCAAAAGGAAAACAAACAAAGATAGAATTGAAAAACTTGAATACCAAAAGACTTTGGTGGATACTCAGTTTAGTTAGAATTCATAGACAAAGCTTTTAGGTATTAGAGAAAAAATGCAACCCAATCAATCACCTCAAATTCCTCAAACATGGAAGATGTATCATACATCAAGCCAAAAACACAACGAACATAAAAGGGAGAGGAATTATTGAATTTAAACTGTATAAACTAAAAGCTAAACCTAGGTCCTCTTGAAATCGCTTCTCCCCCACACTTATTCAGCATACTAATGCATCCACAATGTCATATTGAATCATAAAGCAAAAGTAAGTAGTAAGTGAAGGAGGAGAAACAACCTGATGATTACGGAGGATCCTGGGTCTTTTGGTGAACGTTTGATAGATTATCATATTGTGATGAGACGACTTAACCACAAGCCATTCAGTGTTAACGTCCACATTTCTCGATTCACCTGAAACATTAGTAGAAAACCCTTCTTATAAGGGGCCATCAATGACAATCAAGGCATTCATTGGGTTCATTGCGGAGTTAGAGTAAACATGTTGTAGTTTAAACTCAGAGCATGCATCATCAATAACAATATCAAGCATGTTAACTCCTAAGAGAAAATAATCCTCATGGGGCTATTTCATAGCTTCATATCACTTGTTAATCTCCTACCTCCATGGTGATTGTACCTTCTTTCATGATAATCATAATACTAGCAATCCTTAAGAAGGGTCTACCGAGAATCAAGGTAGTGTCCTGCACAACTTTAAAAAACATGTCAAGTAAATATAAATCAGTTGGAAAAACCAAACCCTTTACCTGGACCAAAATGTCTTCTATGATCCCCACCGGATGCCTAAAATACCTATTAGCCAATTGCAACACTACAAATGTAGGCTTTAAACTCTTAACTCCTAACGATGTATAAATTGACTTAGGCATCACATTGATTGCTGCCCCTAGATCTAGTAAGGCTTCTCCCATGGTAACTTTTCCTATTATGCACGGAATGGTGAAAGATCAAAGGTCTTGGCACTTAACGGGTATTTGGGGTTTGAAAAGGCGGACACGTTTTAGCTTACTTGCACTGTCTCATTAGGCCTAAACTTTCTTTTGTTAGTGCACAAGTCCTTAAGATATTTAGCATAAGCAGGAACCCTTTTCATTAGATCAAGCAAAGGGATGTTGACTTCTACTTTCCTAAATAAGTTAATGACATCTTTCTCATGTTTATAATCAGTCATCCTTTTGCTAAACAAATACAAATTAGGAAAGGGAAGGTCTTTTATACTTACCTCTTTGTCAGTTGCTTCTTGGGCTCCTCGCTTGCTTGATTCCTGGTTGGTCTCTGAATTTGCTTCCTTGCTCCTTGATTGTTTTAACTCTCATCAGCCAAAAGTACTCTTTCCTTTAAACTTTCAGACTTCTTAACTCTCTCAGTTGATGAAGACAGTTCTCTGCTCTCATTCTCCTCTTCATCTTCTCCCTCTTCTTGATTCCTGAACCTCACTTGTTTCCCACTACAGAGAGTTATGGAATTCAAACTTTTGGGGTTCATAACGGTGTTGGAAGGGATAACTCCATTTCTTCTTGCTTAATTCTCACTCATGTTGTTGGACATTTGGCTGAGGTAGGAATTAATGTTCTCAGATTTCATCTCCCATTGCTCCATTCTCTTTTCCAGAGCATTAAATCGAGCAGCAATTTTAGAGGAATCCTGTTGAATGAGAAATGCTATTGCGTTGAACTGGTTATTGTTCGAAATCCTTTCCTCCTTAATCAACGCCATCATATTATGCAAAAGTTGATTATTTTCCTCTTTTGGTGGAACAATCAGAGCTTGTTGTTGGTTATGGAACTGGTTCGTAGATGTACCAACTCCTCCACTTTGTTGAAATATATTCAGTCATGTTCCTTTCTGATTCCTCCAACTGAGCCTAGGATTTGCCTTCCATTCGTCGTTATAGGTGTTAGAATAGGGGTCCCATTTTTTATTGAGTCGATCCTGATATATAGCGGACACCTCTTCATATCGCCCGAGGTAGACACTAGATATGTGCATTACTGACCTATAAGTATCACAACTAGGTGTAGTAAGCTCCATTGAAGGTATTGGGTGATGCACAATCATGTTTTTCAGTTCTGCAGTGATGAAAGACAACTGTGAAGTTACTCTACTCTCTAAAGAGTCAACTTTAGACTCCAAACTCTCCATTCTTTTGGATTGTGTTGTTGAAGCTCCCAACTCATGGACATCTCTGGTATCTCTCACACTATAGTATTGATGATTCAAAGTCATCTTCTTGATTAGATCCCATGCCTCCGTAGTTATAAGGTCAATAAAAAAAACCTCCCAATGCCGCATCCAGCATGCCTTTATCTTGACTTTTAGCCTATCATAAAAATACTGCACTAATTGTTCATCAGGTATCTGGTGATGGGGGCATCTGGACAACATGTCTTAGAAGCGACTCCAATGGTCATAGAGTAACTCATTATAATCCTGACATGTCGAACATATCTCTTTCCTCACTGATGAAGTTCTAGAGGCTAGAAAATATTTCTCTAAGAATGCCTTCCTCATATTGGCCCAACTATGGTAGGCATACGCCACATGCCTTGGGAGGCTCATATGCTACTCCCTTGCTTTTCCCTCTAGTGATAGGTGAAAAACCTTCCATAGTACTTGATCAAGCGAAGCTCCTACTGGCTTCATACTTTGATAGATCATGGACAAAGATTGCAAATGCATATAGGGATTTCTCTTGTCAAGCCATGAAATTTAGGAAGAGAGTTAATGAGCAATCCTTTAACTTCAAATTCACATCAAAATTAGGACAAGTAGTAATAAATGGATTATAATTCACGTCAGATGTGGTCGCTTCCCTAATGGTCCTCCTTCTTTGATTCTCATTATTCTCGCCAACTCGCTCATGCTCCCTATTACCTCCATTATCGCCATTCCTAGGTTGGTTGGCATGAAAGTTAGGGTTTTGCAGGAAAGCTGGGTTTTCGGCCATTATCAGTCTTTCTAATGAATCGCCCTCAGTACTTAGCTCACTAGACTCACCTTCAACAACTACCTTACTTCTCTCTTTTTCTTTCCTCTCCTTTCTAATCTTTCTCAAACATCTCTCAATTTTAGGATAGAAAGGTAGAGGTTTAGTTTGCAGAGGCATGCACGGGAACAATTCAAATGAAAATAAGATGTAACAAATTTTACTTGTAAGCACACAAAGTCAAATAAAAAGGCGAGATGTGATGGACGCAAGTGTGTAGGTATGTGAAAATATGTGTGAGAGTCAAGCATACAAGTAAAATATGTATATATTAAAAAGCAATAAAAGAAATGTTCAAAACTAGGTGGGCTTTAGTATGAAAAGTGCAAAAAGTTCAGTATTCTATTTGTTTGTGTTTTCAAAATTTTTATGCTAAGTAAAGAAAATGAAATCCTATACTGTTGACAAGTATGAAACTAAACTATCTAAAATGCAATCTAAACCAAGGTTCCTAACTTCACTTAGTAGCAAAAATGACAAAAGCTAACCTAGAGAACCAATCGCTTGGTTTCCCGATAATGGTGCCATTTTGATATGAGCCTTAGTACTTACCTTTGGAGGTCAAATAAAAAAAATATAATCCAAGGATTGCAATATAGGTTGCAACCTCGGGTCGTTTCACTTAATCAGAACCTAATAGAATGGACCTAAGCTAGCCTATATGTCATGAAATGCAAACTAAATTGGTAAGAAAAGGGGGGTTTTGTCTTTGAAAATCTTTACTAAATTAAAAAGGAACTATAAAGAAAATGTGTCAAAAAGTATTTTTGGATTTTTGGGCATGTAAAAATAGGAAGATAAAAATAATGATCAAATGATGATAATATCCTTTTTGAAAATGAGCTTTGGCCATTATAGTTCTAAATCAATTTTTAGTGGGAGTGGAAATTTTAAATGGATAAACCTTGAAGAACTCTTTAAGTCCCAGGTCTTAATCAATGAACTCCATTTCTTAAGACCTTGTTAAATTCCCTTTGTGAGTGTAGTGGTTAAGTCAACGTAACAAGTCATTTTGGGATCTCAAATCAACTCACTATCAAACACAACTATGCAAGATAAAAGAGATTCAAAAAGATCGCAAATAGGCATATATGAGACTTCATATATTTAAGCTCAAAGTTCTACATTAACAAATCCCACAACACAATAAATATCTAATACTTGATTAAACTCTAATCAAGAATATTGAAATACAAATAACAAATCCTAAACCTAGGAGTTTGAAAATCACAACTAAGCATGGATTAAGCTACTTCCCTTTTAAGCCCGTTGAACTTAAGTCATCGCTACATCTTCAAAAGGATCGGGATGTTTAGGCAAGCATAGCTCCAAGAGATTTCACCACCGAGAACCCAGTAGAGATACCCATGGTAGCAACCAATGGTGGAAAAATGGATGAAAGATTCTGCAGAGGAGAGAACGAAGGTGTGAAGATGAGAGAAAAATGATGAGGGTATGAGGAGTGTGTGTCGACTCTCGTTCTACCTCTGTCACTTAACCTAAAATAGGTAAGTTTCATGAATCGGGTTGATGGATCGAGTTATACATTGGGTTATTTTGTTGAAAATGGTCCGGGTCACACCAGTTCAAAGGTTTCGCTGCGGCGAGTCACCGCGACGAACTTTTCTCGAAAGGTTTATTAACTTCATTTTCAACTTTTACCGCAGTGCAAACCCATCCCTTCGCCGCGGCGAACTTTTCTCTACATGAATTCTTCATACTTCGCTGTGACGAACTTTCCTATTGAACTATTGACTTCTTGACTTATCATCCTCAGCCTTCGCTCTTTGGCTCTAATTCTTGAGTCTCCTATAATAAACAAATGGTAGTTTGCAGTATCAATTGTTCTAGAAAGTTAATTTAGTGAAATTACTAATTATTTGTGACAATTTTACTTTCAAACTACATAAGGTAAGGGCAAGCACTCAAGAGTCAAATTAAGCATAAAATCTAAAAATAAGAGCCAAGAAGTGTAATAAAAACCATGAAAATGTCACCAATTTATATAAGAAACTTAGTTTCAATCAGAGTTGCAGGAGAGAGTAAAACCTTTCATAAGTAATGGATGCACCTCAAAAGGAACAGCTGGCAAAGGAGCTTATAGACATTAAGCCTTCCCCATAACAACTGATGTGGTGAAGGATTGATATGCCTTTTTACTACATAGAGACTAAGACACGTAGTTAGAGATATGTTCTAAACAAGTTACAAATTGTTAGGAAGAACAAAGTAGTGGTTATCTACTTCTTTCCAACCTATAGGATACTCCTGGCCACCTACGTAATCTTTGATTACATCAAGGAGGGTAATGATGATGAAGAGAATGTTAAGGTCCTTTTATATTTTATTATTTTTTGTTTTCTTTAGTTTTTTTACAAGGTATTTCTATATGTTGATCATTCATAAATTAAACAAAGTCTAAAAAAGTTTCTATTCCCTTTTTATTTTCCTTCATTTATATTTTTTTGTCCTTAATTTTCATTTGATTTTTTATGTTTCATACAATAATGATAATGTAAAACTCAAGTATAGGGAGGGAATCATCCATATATAAGCCATAGTTTGCTTATCAATTTTCTTATAATTAGCTTAAATAAAATAATCTGGAATGAAATAGGATTAACCAAGGCAACAATTTATAAGTTTAGCTAGTTTATGATTCCATTAGTCTAGGCCAGCACTTATTAGAATTAATAATTAATATAGATTTAATTTTCTCTAATAATTATGACGACAAATATTTTATTTACATTATGACATTTTTTATATAATTTAGGTATATCTTGGAGTTAGAAGTGAATTATTTAATAGAATTTTTGTATCATACTAAGTTATGAAGGTAGTTAGGAAGAATGTAGCAGTTATCATCTGCTTATTTCAAGTATGTGGAAAAATCCAAGTCACCTCCACAATCTTTAATGACATTAGAGGAGGACTATAATGATGAGGACTAACTTGCTACTAACTGAGCCCTTATTTACTTTTCTAGCCTTTTTATCTTTGTATATTTTAAGAATTCTATTCTTCCTTTTGTGACCTTAACTATATTTTTTATTTCAATTATGTTATTATATTTGTGTTCAATATTCATTTTATATTATTTTATAGTTAATTTCATTTAGCATGAAATTGATTTTATGTTTTCTTAATTGTATATGTTATATGTTTACAAGTTATAAATAAATCAACTAGTTATATGCCATATTTTACTTAAAATTGTATTGTAATTAGCTTTAAATAGAATAATCTTGAGAAAATTTTTATCATTGAATAAGATTGATTAAGATGCAATGTTATGACTTTGGTTATTTTATGTATTAATTAGTCTAGGAAAATAATTATGAGAATTGATAACTAATTTAGTACGAATTTTCTCTGATAATCATGAAAACAAATATTTAATTTGCATTATGATACGTTTTATATAATTTAGGCATATCTTGAACTTAAAAGTATATTCTCTCTAAATATTTTAATATCCCTTTAAAAGATAAAAGTTAAATTAAATAAATATGTGAGTAAGTGAACATAAATGAATTCACTCTTGTGGCTTTAACCAAACTAAAAAGGTTGAAGTTAAAGAGCGATGCCAATAGTCATGTGAAACAGTAAACTAAGTAACTGAGACCATTCATAATAGGGTATTTGCTTTCACTTCAAAAGGTTAAATGATTTTTCCAATAGGCATTTAAATGCTCCTTTATAAATTCAAATTTTGCTCTTTCACCTTTTTATCAATTTAGGTTGTTAAAATGTTCAAAAGTTTGCATAATAAAGAAATGGTAAACTCTTTTCTTAAATATCACTAACTAAACAATTAGTAAACATATGGCCTCCTTCAATAAGGTTTGTCAATGTGCTACATATAGGCCTCATGTTATGAATATTAGAATCACTTTTCACCCATGACTTCTTGGTCTTTCATGACACTTGATCATCTTCCTTCTTTGGCCTTCTTCCTTTTATAATCTTAACCTTTAATGCACCTTGCTAAACTAATTACTACACAGGATTATAAATATTAGTATCCATTCACCTATAACAAAATAAAAATCAATATTTATAAGAGTGGGAATGAATTTTACCATTTAAAGCTCAAAAGATGCGACCATTATCCCCAATTCCTTCCATCATATTTTCCTTATCTTAAGGTTCTTTGCCCTTTGTTTTAATAACTACCATAACCCATTCTTCTAGTTTCTCCTATATCTTTTCAATTAAAGCACCTTGTCCCCTTATAGTGGTACCATTGGCCAGTTTTCCAATTTGGAATTATAAATTCATGTTCAATGGTGCTAATTAATCTATCTTCATCTCTAATTCCCAAAATGCTCAAATGTTGCTTATAACAACTTCTCTATTGTTATTTCCTAAACTATTTTACCTTCTTGTTGTTATAGGGTTCATTTTTATAATCTCTAGGGGTTTAGTTTGTCTTTAAATAACTCTTCCTCTTAGTTGCTTCGACTAAAGTGAGGATAATTTCACCACCATAGATTTTATGTCTTACTATATGAATTGTTATAGTGTGATTGGTAATTCCCTAAATAATCTAATTACTTAGTTGAATTTGTAAAAAGAATAACCACTTAATGTTCATTTATAGTGTGACTTCTCCATATAGCTCATAACATAATGTTTGAGTTGGTCTTGTTGCTCCACCTAGGCTATTAATCTTTCTAGAAAGTGTTTCCACTTGAGCTGTCAACGATGTGATTACATCCATATTATGAACTCTTGTTTCCTTATGTAAACTTTCCTTAGTTGATTTTATTGATAATTATTCATGGCCATATGTTTAATAAAGTCCAAAGTAGCTTATGGATTTTTATTGTTCAAGGTCCCTATAATAGCTATATCTACCATATATTTGGTCATATAGTCAAGACTATTGTAGAAAGTTTAAACTTACAACCATGTAGGGAGTCTATGGTGTGGAAACCTTATAAGTCCTTATATCTCTCCTATAACTCATAGCATGTCTCACTATCTAACTATCATTAAGTTAGGATAACACTTAACTTGGCAATCTTTGCCAGTGAGAAATAAATGGTCAAAAAATTATATACTAAGTTATCCCATGCAATGATTGAAGCAGTAGGTTATGCCTTTAACCACTTTTTAGTCGATCATATAGTGAAAATGGGAACAATTGTAGACTTATTTTATCATTTGATGCTCCATTTACCTTAAAATGTTACAAATCTGTAAAAATTGAAAATATATGCATTGATATACTTGTTTAGATACTCATTGAATTATATGAAATATTACAATATCTATTTATGTTGGATTTGATCATGAAATTGCTTAACAAGATCATCAGTCTTTGTACAATTGACAGTAGTCCCATCAATGATGGCTTAGCATAATCAAACATAGTTTTATACTCGCCCTACATAATAACTTGGTATTAATCCTTTTAAATAATATCTATCTTGGTGAAAGGCACAAATTGTCCCCTAATATTTTCTAAAACATCTAAGTTAATTCCCACTGTTATCTATAATATCACATTATACCTTAAATGTTTTCAAAATAGTACTAATAGCATCCTAAATCCTAATAGAGTTAAGTTTTTGATATTTTTAGTATATGGGTTATTAATTTAGCCTATATGATATCACAACGAAGTAATTTGGACCCAACAAATGTTAATGTGATTCTAAAAATGATTTCTTTAAATAATTACCAAATATGTGATTTTTATCTTAACTTTTCACAAAAGGTCTAAATGAGCTCTTATTATTATCTTTATTACTACTTTTACACCCTATTTAAGATGCAATGAGTACTATTCTAGTAATTTTAGGGTATAGAGTCATGTAAAAAATAATAATAGAGGCTTGCTTAGACACTTTACTAAATATTAAAATAAAAATTACACCTTTAGCCTATACCTCTTCCTCCCTTGATGCATTAATGAGAGTTTCCTTTTTACCTCTTGATCTTCCTCTATAGGCACTTAAGAAATTCTTCTAGTCTTACACTAAAAGCTACAAACATATAACTAAATTTGCACAAGAAGGATAATGGATAAAAAATAAAAGAAAATTATTTAAAACCAAAATATTAGATTAATAATCTTTAGATCTTTTCAATATTGTCTTGTTCCCCAACAATGATTCTTAAAACTTGATGAGCAAAATTTTATATACCTTAATATTCTAATACTCAATTAAGACAAGTGTACATATAACTCGTTAGTCTAGGTCACTATATGAACATTACATAATAATTAAATAAAATATCAAGACAAAGAAACATCTAAACTAGATTTTCCCCTAACTTCATCTTGTATGCTTATTCAATTATAGGAATTCTATCGCTTAGATGGGCAAGGCGTCTTAGTGTACTAATTTACCACCTCTTGATGTAGAATTACCTATTTCTAAATAGGTTAACTAATATCTCTATTTTTCTCATAATGCACTAAAATCTTTGAAACCACATCAAGGTTATGCTAAAACCGGAAGGGCCATATAGATCTATCTCTAGATCGCCATTTTATTCTTAATATACGTTGTGATGATAATCTACATATAAGTTTGTATGACTATGTCTACATATTGATGAAAGAAATA
>JANTNU010000007.1:2605859-2619644 GCA_024752395.1 Erythroxylum havanense | reverse complement strand
ATGGAAATGCATCTCTAACTCTCATTAATCACTCACATTTACTATTCTAACCCTCCCACAAGTAATGGGATGTTACACTTCTCCCGCTCCTACTCTTTTGTTGGGAATTAACCCCCAACATTTCAAAGATTTCGTATGTCCTCGACAGTCTGCTCGCCCACAGCTTCTCCTACTGCATTATCCACTGTGTACTGACACTATTGTGTTAATCTATCATAGAAGAATTGGTTCTACATTTTAAGTGGAAAATGATGGTGTGGACACTATATTAGCAAGAGTTTGAAGCGTTCCCACACCTCATGAAATGACTCTCCCTCCATTTGAGTGAAGGTAGCTATTTTCATCCATAAATCAGAGGTCTTTTGATGGGAATAGAATTTTACCATGAATTTGTTGTACATCTCCTCTCGTGTAGTCAATAAATCGGATGGAAGGGTCATCAACCATGTCTTAGGCCAATCTTTCAATGTATATAGGAAGTTCATTTTGAGTTGATCTTTGTTTAAACCATCCAAAGGAAATGTCTAGAGAGTGGTATAAAATTCTCGAATAAAGTTTAAAGGGTCTTCATTAGGAACCCCATAAAATGATGGCGACATGTTGTAGTGGATGCTCTTCAATTCATAGTCTCTGGCTATCTCTCCCAAACGTATGCACGAAGTGGCAGTATCAATCACTGGTCTGACATGCTCCCGCATTACTAATTGCCTTTCATCCATCTATTGATCTTCAGGCTTAGGTTCCTTAAGATTGTCTTCAAAGTCCCTTTGAGGTCCTCTTATTCGATGCACGTAATCAATAAAGTGAACAAGTTCACTTTCTAGAGACCTCCTTCCTTGCATAAACTAAATAAGGACAACACTAAACTAATAACAAAAATTGCTAAAACAAATCCACGAAATAACACCACAAAAATGAATGCATGAAAAGACAAAATGATCAAAATTAATTTAAGTTTAAACACTAAACACCTCCCTGAAAATGGTGCTAAAAACTTGTTATGTCAAAATAAGTTTTAAAAATCTAGGCTATCCTACTCATAAGTATACGAGGTAATTGTAGTCAAATGCCCAGAGTCGTCTCCCACGAAGATGAAATCGATCTACTCAAATTAACCTTGAAAATAAAAACAAATGCAATCCTAAACGCTCTAACCTGATTTGTTGAGTAAAATGTTTTAAAGAAAATAAAGCAATTAAACTAAAAAGTAAATTAATTTAGCTAGAAGCAAAGAACGATTTGATCAATCGATGTGGAAACTCTTGAGAAATTTACTTCACTAATTTAATCTCCTATATATGACTAAAGGGAATTAATTGGATAATTGTCTTGCTAAAATTACTAATTGGGTTCTAAAATCAATTCAAATAGTAAACTAAATATAACTTTCGTATTCAACAAGTCTATTATCTAAATCAATTATAAAAGCCCAACTAATAATTACCCACTTAAGTTAATATATTTCTAATAGTTAATATATTTCTAAGTCATAACTTAAGTGTCTACAATTTCTTATTCTAATATTAAACTTCTTCGCTCGATTCTTCGTTTAATACTAAAATGATGCAAAGGTTGGCCAAACTATCACATCCAATAAGTTCAGAAACTATAGCAAATAATAAGACAATAAAACAGTCTCTTTATCGTGCATAATCGACTAAATTAGTTACATTAGTTCTTAAGAAAAAGTAATTAGCCCATCATGGATTAAACATTATCTTCATATATTTCAATCTCATAGTTAACAGTAAGAGATAAGTCTTAAAGCAATAAACAGAGTAAATAACCTAAAATAGATTGTCAAAGCACTAACAGCGGAGATGAGTTCAACAAACAAGTTCCATAATGCAATAGAGACAAAATAGAATGAGCAAACAAATGGACTGTCAGATAAGGAAGTTGGCGATAGGTCTCCTGCCAATCTCAAGCTCTCTGCCTCTTCTCACTCTCGCTAAGAAGAATGGATGCTCACACTAGCTTCAGTTTTTGCACTTCTCTCTCTGTTATTTTTCTCTTCTTTCTCACTAGTCGATTGCTCCCTGGTTTCTCTGCCTCCAACTTCTGTTTTGCCTCGTTCCAATCTCCTTTTTTTCTCTCTATAAACTTTTTTATTTATAGACACTCTAGGTTTAGGCTTTGTTTTCATCAACCGTCAACTTGCATGTGGGACACATGACAACCGTCAATAGCATTAACAAAATACACCACATATCCTCAATTCATTCAGCTTTGGTTAAAACACACGAATTTGTAATCAAAATCAAAATATAAAGGCTTGTAAAATCAATAAAAAATTAGTCACATCATAAATAATAACCACATATTTTCAAATTGATATCCTTAAGAATGTAGTATGTTTTATGGATTTCTATGAAAGATTTAACCTTAGCACCAAAAGATTTATATAACTACTAATTTATAAGTCATGATCCACTCACATGCAAATTCTTTCAAATCATCCACATGCAAATTAATATCAAATCTAATCACCAAATTAATATTAAAAATCCCACTTCATAATGGTTATTGAATCAATTCTTAACAAAGAAAATATTCAACGTAAATATATAAACAAACGTCATAAATGATGTTTACACTAAATATGTGATAAAATAATTGTAGATGAAATTCGTGTATTTCAATCAGTTTTAATCTGTATCATGAAGGGAACTAGTGTGTAAATCGACTGATCTCTCTCACAATGGTTTTCAATCTAGGCCTGCATATACTATACGAACCCCCCGTGACCGTCTAGGACTAAATACACCAAGACAAGCACGGTGCTTTGTACCGAAAAACCCTGTGTTAGCTAGGGTGCTTTTGTCTTTTTTATTTTGATTTCTTCCATTTTAGCAAAATTTAAATTAAAAAAAAAACGAACTCCAATCTTCTCCTCTGTCGAAAGCAACTTTAAATTTGATATCCAAAGGCTTAAGATCCTTCATATGCGGCTTTCCCACCGCTTGTATATGTTTCGCCTGGTCAATTAGGCGAATATTGGGTTTGACATTGATCAATTTGCTAGATCATGCATCTTTCTGTAACTTTTCTCTAGGATAACAAAATTTGAGATTGCATCTAAGGCTTTCTCCACGTTTACATAAGCATGCATCGCATCCTCTTAAGAAATTCAAGGATGACCACCCATTTTCGCAAAAACTACTGGAAACAAAATGGAGTTTTTGGAAGGATTTAAAAGAAACAGACCAGAAGACAAAAGTTCTAAGTGAAAACACTAACATAGGCGTTAAATAAAATGGGCAATTAATATACAGTACAACAACACCTCTTTAATTTAACCATAAAATGTTTGGATAAAAGCTAAGTGGTCAATTCCTGGATACAAGTTACAACAGACACTACAAAATACTTGTACACTAATTACTTCTGGTTCCCTTTTTTCGTTTTTTTTTTTTGGTTCTTTTCCCATTCTAGAAGTTCAATATTCAAGAGACCCCATTGAAGCCACCCCTATAACTCCAGTTCTTGGTGGTGCAGTCCTGCTTACTAGTGTGGACTTGTAATGCTATTAAGAACTTTTAGGCTGGGAGAGGAGCAACAGATCTGAGGCCTTCTTTACCCATCCGTTGCACTTCAATCGGAGACAGTATTTTAATAGACCACACGTTATTAACAAATTCCCTGAAATGAATACAAGTAACCAAGGGTTAAACAATATCTCAACACTAACGTTACATTCGTTATAGTAACAAGATCCACTAAAAACAAAGTTTAGGACCACGAGATAGCATATGAATGAAACCCATCTAACATATGTTTATCATATACAAAATCTACATACCATATGCTGTAAAATGCTTAGCTATATATCAAAACAACTTAAAGAGACATGCCAAGTTAGGTCTACTTTGGCCGGACCGAGGAATGGTATAGCTGGCATATTTTTAAGTTTGATGAAAAAAGTATTCTCATAAACCATAAAACTGACAGTTAACTACAGTGGACTTATCCCAAAACCTTGTATTGTTACCATTTCATGACTGCAAATTAATCATTCATCATTCATCTTTGTGATATCTTCTTTTTAGCAGTGAAGCTAAGCTTTCTACTCTAACAAAACAAATCTATCATTAAGGGTTGGAGAAAACAGGTTCTCACAATTTTCATTAGCATTATTAGTGAATAAATTACTAATAACAAACACAGAAGATTATCACACATCCAATTTTTTTAAAGACCTGGGATCAATCGCAAGCCTTCTACAGTGAGTCACATTCTATAATGTGATGTTATTTCTTGATACACCACCGTACCACTTCCTATCCTCCAATTTGGCTGTGTTACGTCCATCACCTTAGTCCCAATTCTACCAAATTCATTCTAAAGTCTGACACGTTCCTTATAAGTAAACCAAAGTTTTATATTTTTCACCAACCTTAAGCTTCTACCCTTACTTTTGCAGACATTACCTTCTTCAAGCACATCCTATATTGTCTCTTCATCTCTTGTCCTTTCCCTCTGTCAGTACTCTCCCTTTTTTGTTTCTCCTGCACCTTCAACCGCTTTTAACTCTTTGTCCCCGGGTGTACACTAAAAGGCCTCAGTACTCCAATACTTTGCTCTCCTTAAGTACAGCTGTGTCAATTGATGTTCAATTTTCCTCTGATCTCTAATCAACATGAGTTTACCTGTTCCTATAGATTTGCCACCAACCTTTACATGCCTGATGTGTCGCAAAGATAGACATTCTTGTCCTCATTATCCCATCCCTGATTTTTTCTTATCATTCTTCATCTGAATATTGCCTTTGCTTCTACCACATCTTTTGTTCCTATCCATAAGATACAGATTAAACCTTCAACTCATTGTAAGTGGCATGCTGTATGCCAAAGGAGATGTCCCCTTCATATTCCAATAGGACTTAGGAATTTGGGCCTTTGTTTCCTAGTAAATCTTGTGTCGAATTTCAGTTCATTATTAGAATCTGCTCATATGGTTTTGTCGATCACCTTAAGGCTTGCTATGTAGCAAAAGACTTAAGATTTGATTTGGATAATGAGGACAACCTATGGTGAAGAGTAACCCATTCTCCTTGCCATTTCTCTTGCTACTCACCTTGATTGGTCGCTACACCAACTGGACATCAACGAATGCCTTTCTTCACTACCTGACCTCAAAAAATCTCCTCCTGTTTAGCTTGGTAGATTATGTACTGTACCTCAATTTGGTCTCGAACATCACTCATATGGCTTGATCTTCCTTCACCACATACCAGAAAGACTCATTCTATAATTGTTTGTGTGGATTATAGAGTCTAGAAGTGATTCAGCATGCAGTTTTTGAGTTACAGACCTACCTACAATAGCAATTTCAGAACAAGGATCTTGGTCTTTTACACTATTCATTTAGGCAGAGATTGAACGGTCTAAGCACTGCATCTACCTCTCACAGATGAAATATTCTCTAGACTTATCACATGAGAATGCATTGCTAGGCTCTAAGCCAGTAGACCCAAAATGTGAAACTTGTACCTAATTAGGGTGTCATTTTTGATCCAGTGAGTTAGCATTGATTAGTAGGCAAACTTCTGTACCTCACTGTCACAAGACCAGAAGTCGCATTTCATGTCACTAGTCAGTTCATATCAATAACGTTGAGCACATTGAAAGAACAATTCACTTTGCATAACACATCAAACAAGATCCTGGACAGTCCTTTCTATGTTGCAACCATGGACATGTTGATATATTAATATGATTGTTATGTATTGAATATTAATTAAAGAAGTTCAAGTAATATAGAGCAATTACACAGTTATCAAATAGATAATTTGGTAAAATATTGACTAAAGAAACTAACATAAAGCGAAGGGGTAAAAAATTCAAAAGTGCCTAACCTTTTGAGATTTTTTTAATTTAGTTTATCACCTTTTAAAGTTTTCAGTTTAGTGAATCATTTTTCAGAAATGTACAACCCAAGTCAAAACATTGTCTCCATTAACTGTTTGCTAATCATCATCATCATCATCATTATCATCACCCAGTTTGAAATCCCGCAATAAAACAGCGTCTGGAGAGGTCTGATAGTACGCAGCCTTACCCCTACATAGTAGAGAGGCTGTTTCCAATAGACCCACATGCAAATGAGACAATAATAAGAGTGATGCATGGTACAAAGGAAAAAGGCACAACTTTTACAGTAAAATATTAAGTAGATAAAAATTACGCAAAGTACAAAATAATAAGTTCCAAAAAATAAAATATAAATAAATAAATAAAAATAAGGAAACAATATATATATATATACCACTAAATTAAACAGATATATATACCACTAAAGTATTAATAATACTATAATAATAAATAAAAGTAATACTAATAATAGTACTATATGGAACTAAAAAACATTCAGAAAATGAATAAATAATAAAATAGCAAAAAAGTAGCAATACAACTAAGCTACAAACAGAAACCCACGTGACATTTGGTACTGATATCCCACATCAGCCTTAACTTAAGCTGTACAAGTTTTGAAAGGTTAATCACTAAATTAAAAACTTTAAAAGTTGGACACTGAAAATCCAAAAGGTTCGGCATTTTTGAATTTCTAATCCCTAAAGTGAACATAAAACTTAAGAAATGTATCAGGAGACTTACTGCCAAGGGTCATCACCAAGGAGAAGCACATCATTCTCCCGGTCAACAAATACAAGCTGCCAGCCTGATCTCTGAGGGTCCTCTAGTTGGCCTTCAAGGCCAAACATTCGAGCAAGCTCACTACGCAGCTCATCATAACTGCTAAATTTGGAAATATTCAATGAGCGCCCAAAGGACCCTTGCTTGTGAACCTATCAAAAGTATACTAATTTGAGTCAGTAATCAGAAGACAGGAACCATTAAAACATAAGCTTCATACAGCATTAACAGTAAGGAATGGATGCCCTTGACCTCATGAAAATGTATTGTTGAAAAATATTTTCAAACAATGGAACAAATGTGAGTTCATCATTCACACAAATATAACTAGGTTTCGTAGCATAATTTTGAATCCTTCACTAACCAAGCAATAACTTCAAACTTGGGAAAGGTCACAGTACAAATCAGTGATCAGATTTCTAATATGACACAACCACACAAATGATCTGATAGCCAAACAGGAGAATCAGAACACATTTTGACCATTCTGAATGATAACAAAACAATATGGGCCTGAGGTGTAGATCAAATTACCTTCACAAAGGCTCTAGTTGGTGCATTTACTTGGTCCACATTTTCAGAGGACTGCAAGAAACCTGATTCATCAACACAACTAGAAGTCGTCATATCTGAATTAAGAGGAACATCACTTCCTGCAGCATTAGCGAAAGTAGATGCAGCAAATGGCATTGATAACGAGTCATTTTCAGTGCCAATATGTCTCAGATTGGGTATCTCGTGCTGCAGCATAAGAGATGAGTTATCAATGCTAACTCCAAATAAGAGATTGTTTTGGGGATCATTAGCACCTTGATATGCTGCATACTCTCTTCCAGGAAATGGAGATAACAAAGTAGCAAGTTCAGAGACACTTGAATTTGCTGTTCCTAACTGTTCCACCGGTGGAAGTACACAATGAGTAGCTCCTATAGCTATCTGAGGATCAACTGCTGCTTGCTTTGATAACAAGGTGGAAGAGATAACAGAGTTGGTTCCATTTATGTTAAGCAAGTGGGATGTTGCATCCTGTCTTGAGGAACCTATCACACCATGTATGGATGAAACATTAGCTGTGGTCATTGAATTTCCAACCAATTCAGAAAAAGCCTGCTGTTGGCATTGTGAAGGAACTGGTTGCAAAGGAGTCTGGGACTGGGTAACAGAAGTAAGATTGGGTATGCTTGAGACAGCAATTGGTATCTGTGTCTGAGCAGATAACTGTTGTAGTTGTTGAGATTGCTGAACTTGCTGTTGATGATGTGATTGGTGTTGCTGCTGCTGATCACTGTATTGTTGACGACGCTGTAACTGCTGCTGTAGAAGCTGTGCCTGAGTCAAGGTCTGGTTTTCCTGAAAGTTATGAAGAAGAGAATGCTGAAGATTGGACTGCTGTAACATCTGCCTTTGAATCAAAGCAGAAGGTCCATTTGAAACATTTTGAGGCTGATGGAATTGCAGGAAAGATTGAGATGCTAGTTTAGAAGATTCCACCGATCGCATCTCCTGCAGTGCAGCAGTAGCCATTGCTTGATAGACATCAGATTGCAGAGCTGGCAAAGAGGTGTCAAACCTAGATTGCATCCATGGAGTGACACCAACGCTCTGAAAGTTCATTGATGGAATTCTCTGATCCCCCAGCCCTCCTTGAAGCCAAAAAAGTGGAGAATTTATGCTCAAATCACCATCTTGACCTGAAGTAGCAGATTGAGAGAACCAATGTCAAACTTTAATAGGACCAAAAAGATTTCCTTCCGATTTCATGGAAGTTCAATCGTACCGTGAAAGGGTGGCAGTCCAGATGGCCATGGCCTCTTAAGTCTCAGAGGAAAAGGGGATGGATACATCGGAAATGTTGTTAATGGTTCAATTTCCCACAGAGATACCCGTGGCTGCCTCTCCCCTGCAGTTGACTCATCCCAGCCAACCTACATTAGCAGGGAAAGGATTTTTCAATGACTACAGATATAAAACAAAACATAATTAACTTCCATTTCAAACAAATAATACCCGAACTATCTAACCTTAACAGAGCGCCAATGGGAATTAGACCACCTCACAGGATCTAAATCACTAATGCCAGTGATCGTACCCATGTATCTGAATTCATCAAAAATCCAGTTATGAATTTATCAAGTAAATGCATTTGCAAGTGTAACAGGAAACAACAAAGAAAGAAAGACACTAGATGACAAAGAAAAAAAAAAGTTTAACAATGAAAATAGAAAGTGATAAAGGCCCAGACAGCAAGCCAAGGTTCACTTTTCAGATGTTAGTTACGAAAATTAACCTTTTGTTGTGACACTAAAAACTAAGCTTCTGTAATGGAATGCAGATTGGTTCTACTCAGTTCAAATATAAATTTCAAATTATCCTAGGCTTCTGACTTTATCATGCAAGGAACAGAATTGGTTGCATGCAGATAATTCCACATAATATTTTGGCCCTATATATTTTAAAGACCCTGCTAGCCTCCATCATCACTCCCGGCTCCAAAGCAGATTCTTCTCATATATTGATTTATCCAAATTAAAGCTCTCACATGCCAGTCTAGGTTACTGTACTAGAGTAAAAGGCAAGTTTCAAGTTTTTGCCAATCCTCAGCATCTAGACATTTTCCATAGAAGGAACCACTCAAATTTCATAGCCGAAAAGAAGTATGAGTTCCCTTTCTCAACAATCATAAGCCTGGTAAAAAATCAATGCATTAAATAGAAATATATAGTTGGCAACAAAAGAAACAAGTCCAATTGAGAGACTAAAAAAATACAAAGAACCATATGTAACTTTTGAAACTTCAAAGCTGCAAAGTTTAAGGAAACAATGTCCAACAACTTAAACAGATCATCGACAGTTCAGCCAAAAATAGACGAGTCCTGATACATAGCCAAACTATCACAAAATTGTGGTCATAGTAATAGACAATTCAAGCACTTATATTCAAAGAAAAGTAATCATAAAATGGCCACCTTTAATCGTCACAAAATGCAGATCCAAATAAAGACTCACCTACGGACACTGGACTCTTCAGTCTCAAACAGCATTCTAAATCGCATGCCAACAGAAACCCGTGTATGATAAACTGCCTTAACATACTTTGCCAATGGGATGACAAATTCAGAAGGACTAGCCCTGCAGTACAAAGCAATAATGAACAACCATTATAGAATAACACCAAAAAATTTTAAGCAAAACGCGTTGATTATTCTACCTTGGGTTATAAAATATTGTAAAACGGCTATTTGTTGCTGCTGCATGAGCCGCTGCAGCAAGAAGACCTATGTGCATGCTGTCACTTGATAGAACTGATGAAGGCATGACAGTCTGTGGTCGATTTGCTCGCCGAATTCCCAAGAGTAACTGGTTCTTTTCATTCCTGTGCAAAACTCCATTAATTTTGACCATGTCATACAACTTTCAGTTGCTATAAAATTGAGCAAAGAAATAAGGAGCAAGCAAACAGTAACAGCAGTATTACAAGCAAATGCATGCAACACATGTATGTATAATATTAACTCTCCAAATTTTTTTCAATGTTGCCGACCACCAGATGTAGATCAGAGAACTAATAAAATCAATCCACTCTCACGTTCAAGTAGTTTATTATACAACAACATTAAAATCCAGTATGAATTTCGTTGATACGTGAAGTCTAGGGAGGTCCAATAGTACGGACCTTTACTCCTAGCTACTAGAGAGGCTGTTTCCAAAAAGTAGTTTATTATCCTTCAGTCAAATTATTTCCACCACTAAAAATTGATGGAAGGCCAGGTAAGATAAAGCAATATCAATCTGCTAGATAATGTAGAAGCTCACCAAATGAAAAGCACAGAATCACCAGCAACAAGTCTCTTTGCACTAACAAACACACTCCATCCTGTTGTCAGAAGATGTCTCTTAGGTTGGCCTGCAAATGTTAGTAGCAAAGATATTATTAGAAGTGAATATATGAGTCAGTTTAGAATTTGGCATCTTACAGTGTACAAATTAGTGTCATGTAATAGCAATTCTTTTATCAAATATTTCAGCAGCTTACAATGAACCAGTTACTTTACAGTATATGGAGTTGTCAATATGCCAAATCCAGTAAAAGACTACACATAGAACTTAAGAATTAAAAGATAGAGACGTCAAGGTTTCTTTTCTGCGACTTTCTTCCTCCCTTACCTAAGACAATTCCTGCTTTCATGTCTGTTACCTTAATTCTCATTACAGACAAGTGCCTGTTTGTGATTGTCCATGGGTGTGTGTATCGGACTGTGGTTACAAATGCGTGGGACTCAGAGATAGACAGAGCAGAAGCAGCAGAAAAAGGTAAGTGGAAATCAGTGGAATTAGTGGGGTGACATGAAGCCCATCAGTATTTTCCCATATCTCTACACGTCATTAAATATTCAATGAAGGAACCATCTATTTTTAAGTTTGTAAACGCTTAGCACATAACCTTGACCTCAACCGACCCAACTTACAGGTTACATCATAATATAGATTTGTATATAAGATAATGACAAAAAGAGATTTCTATATAGGACAATGAAAAAGAGCTATTAACTTCATTTTATATATTAGGTTTGTATGAATGTTTTGCCAAATCAATGTCTACAAACCATTTAATTCTAATAGATCAATAGCTGCCTATGCCTGGCTTTGGTCAGTTTTCCAATCATATTTCATCAGATACAATAGGCAAATGCTTTAATTTTAATTGTGAAAGTGAGTCTCAAGTCTAAATAACAAGCTTAACAACCACTTCCGCACGTTTAATTAAAAGATCTTAATATATATATCCTTCTTTCTGTACATATATGTGCCATTAAGAGATTAAATAAGTAAAGTGTTTAAAAATTATTTGTTCTATGAAATTAATTGACAACTAACTGTAATTGAAAACATTATAATATTTAGATGTCAAATCAGTATTAGAAATGGGAAAATGGGGCATTTAAAGTAAAAATCCACCAAGTAGGTTGCCACATTCTGTACCGCATTTTCTGATATGATAGATATTTGAAATAAGCATAGGCATAATATAACAACAAAAGTTCACCACTACTCTACTGCAAAATGACAAACTATCAAAGACTGCAGAATAAAAAGTCAACAATATAACACAACTCTTCAAAGATATTAACTAGAATTCAAAAAGATCAACAGTACTAACCTCGAAATATATGCCTAAATTTCCACTCATTTTCATGAAGATCCCTAGCAATTAACTCTTGAGCTGGAGGTGTTTGGGTGTAATCCTATAGGTAAAAGAGAAACGGGAAGAAGGGGTAAAAGAAAATTAAAGGAGATGAACTAAATCCGTAATATGCAAACAACAGAATGACACCCTAACAAGATAGGTGACTTAGAATAAAAAAGTGACCTACAAGAGGAGGGAAGACTTTTTCAGCAGCACGACGTGGAACAGAAAATCCTCCATGAGTACTTGTATCACTGGCAGTCAATGTTTTACAGAAATAATTTGTTGGCTGCTTGCTAGGAGTACCTAGTTCCGATGGCAGCAGGTATATGTCTTTTTGCTCTTGCTACATATAAATATCTATCAGGACATGCAAAAAGTAAAAGGTCAGGAAATTAGAAGGCCAGATAGGGCATACCGGACTTAGTGGTTGCAAAGTCATTTGAGCATACACTTCATCTGTCTCAACATCTGCCTGTAATTTCAACAAGTTAAAGCTTCAGCATCAGCAGACGATGTATAGTAGGCAGCATTAGGTGCACTTTTGATGATTATAAGCAGAAGTAATCAAGAGAATAAGATGCTTACATGCATTGTTACATTGTGAAGCTGACAGATAAGTTGTGGTGGTAAGCTAGGGTAATTAGGTATATGAGCATCTATTTCCTTGTTGGTTGAAACGGCTACCTGTAGATTAATTTATGGATCTTTGATATGAGAACAGTAAAACAAAAATTGAAATCAAGATATGTGGTTATTTTTACAATTCAGTGTACATTGCCCAGAAAGCAAAAGCCTTGTGCTCTCTATTTTTAATGTGAAACCACAAAGTATGTAGAACATATGTATCATCATGCCACCACTAGAAGTCATGGTAATAAGAATCATAAAGTTAGCAAATTGTGGAGCCACATTTCAACATCAGAAATATTTAAGCTCATTGAAAGCATAGCATGCTTGGGAGCGGATTTTGAAAGCAAATGGAGAAAACAGTAATATTAATTACAAGTAGAAGCAACCTGTTCGCTGTGACCCTGAGGGAAGTAGACAACACGGCTTCCAACTGGGGGTAGAGACACAAGAGGACCCGCACATGCATGCCATAGCTCAGAATTCAAAACTTTTTTATCCCCTGCACAATCTTGAACAATTGTATGAACTTGCTCGGAACATAAAAACACTAAACGAAAATTGGTAATATGCCATCAAGAATGAGAGCGACAATGAAACTAAGAAATGACAAAAGGACATGTTATGTGACAACAAATGTGCATGAACTAATTGCAAAGCAACTTAGGAAGTAAAAAGGGGGGGATGGTTGAAACAACAGTAGCCGTTATATTCTTCCAACATAATCCATTTCTCTATAATCTTAACTTGGCATCAGTAATAAGAACAAGTGAAAAATGGAATTAATCCTTAATAGGAGTTGAAGTGAGGATTATCCAAACGTGATGACTACAAAAGAATAGGGCCTGAATGGTAAGAAGGGTCCGTAGAGACAAAGAGGCGGAAATAACTAGCTTGAGAGTTGAGGTTATACTTATCAAGTTGAGTTCAGTAGCATCAAGTTTAACATTTGATGGGATATGCGTTACTAACAAGAAACCTCAAGGAACGTTTTCAAAGTCAAAGTTAAATGGTTTCAAAATTAGCATGCAATTAGAAGCAAAGCAATAGTAAATGCTTATGCACAAAAGGAACTGGTAAGGAAACTACGAAATAAAACGCACAGTTGCATACAAGTAAAAGCGCAACTACTAAACTAACAGAAGAACAAGCAAAAATAAAGAGGAAGGAATACATACAGAAAAATCATAGAAAGGAAGCAATAAGGTGAAGCATACCTTCCTGAGTCTGCTGAGTGAAGCCAGAGGAAGAAAGTCTCATACTTCAAAGATCAAAACTTTTGTCCACACAATCTAGTGACCCACCCACCCCCCA
>JANTNU010000007.1:2580815-2594410 GCA_024752395.1 Erythroxylum havanense | reverse complement strand
AAAGAACGGCGTGTTGCATTTTGATTATTTATTAATAATATTATATAATTGTATTATTTTTTTGCATTTAGATGTTAACCCCGGCTCCCCCTTTAGAGTTGAGTTTGGCTCCGTCCCTGAGAAGCAGCTAATGCATATGGCAGATTTTCGTCCGATTTCATGTTGCAGTACACTCTATAAAGTTATCATTAAAGTGTTTGCTGACAGATTAAAAATGGTGTTAAAGGATTGTGCTCTACTGTGAATCTCACAAGTGCTCATTAACTTGTTATTTCTCAAAAGACTTGACTAGATAGCTAGAGTTAAACGGATACATTTTCTTTTTCTGAGAGAGAACGGGAACAGGTTCATCCAATTATCTCTCTCTTTGTTCTGTGTTATCCTTCATCTCTCACTGGATCCTGCAAAAACATTATGAAGAATCATAATCCGAACAAACAGCAAATGGGTTTATATATATATATGAACAGATATCACAAGGAAGAATTTGTAGTTCAAATTAAATAATTTTTCGTCTTTTGAGTGGAAGCTGATGGTACTTCCTATAAACAGAGATTTAACTTTCACTATATGCCAAGGATGTTGATTATTGTGTACAAGGTCCAAGTTGATGAAGAAATACGTACATATTCTAGTTCTCTGTTTAACAATAACATGAAATGGAATGAGGAGATCGAGAATGGACGGTGAAGATAGAAATTTAAGGAAACACACGTAGTAACTTACTTGCTGCAGTCAACGTCCTTGGTGATCGAAACGCCGACGTCGACTGCACATTTTTGTGGGAGTTGAGCGGCGGCCTCAGGGCTGATGGTGGGGAAACGAAGGACCGCTTGCTTCAGACATTCACAGGCAGTTCGCTTATCTTCAGTTGTTTGAGTCATTTGTTTGATGTTTCTGACCCCATCACAGCACTGACTCGCTGGTTCACCACCTCTCATCAGATAAGACACGCAAGGAATCAGGGACGAGTCTACTTGTTCGCAAGTCATGGCCATTCCTGACGCTACCAGGAAGGTGACCACTAGCATCGTCACAACCGCCGTTGTCACTGCTCTTTTGTTGTTCATCTTTCTTGGTTTCAGCTAGAGAACACCTACTACTGTATTGTATCGTGGTTGTAGTATGGAGCCTGGGATAGATTTTATAGCAGAATTAGTGGGGAGGGACGTTATATTCTCACCGAGTAGAAGGAGAAAAGGAAGACACTTGGAATGCGTTATGTTTATTTTCCAGGCTCCAGCGTTTTTCTTCCAAGTTTTTGCAGCTTTTGTATGGAAAAGCTGTCGTCCTCTGTATTTATACGTTACATCTACTTTTCTTATTAGTAAGTACAATGTAAGGCCCAAAAATCCCCTGTCCATTTTACCCTGTCCTATCTTGTCCACTTTGCATCTGAGCCATCCACTCATGTAGGTCCCACATGAATGGATGGCTCAGATACAAATTAGACAGGATAAGATAGGGTAAAATGGACAGGGGATCAGCCCTCCAATGTAAGAAGGGGATATACATAATATGAGATCAGCCTAGCGAGGCAGGGGGGGCTTCGATTCACCATTGAATCAGTTTCGACCTCACTGATTTAGCTTCTTATTTGCTGTTAGCTTTTTCACGTTAAAAAGGGTGATTAGTTTACAAGGACATATAGAAGCATTTGCAATGCAACAGATGTGAAAAAGACTTGAAACAAATTCCATTTTCCACATCTCTAGATGGCCAATATCTCTGCACAGGAAGAAAAAGAAAACAATCCACTCCACATGACAAGAAAGCATATTTGAAAAAGAAAAAAAAATTCTGCCTATGCTAGTATAAAAACATATACCACATCAAGATAATATTGCTTACTTAAATAATGCACTTGCTACTATACAATTTGACGCTCCAATAATTGTACTCATCTGTTGTAGAGTTCCTTGTGAAACTCTTTCATTACAAAATTCAAAGCTAACAATGCTGCGCCTACTGCAGGTTCTACCTGCAATTGGCTCAACCAAAAGCATAAATAGATTAGCAGCTGTACTTGGGAACACAAAAAATAACATGACAAAACTGCATGCTTGGGAGAAAAAATGGTTTGAGCGGCCAGGTTCTCATATTTCACAACAGATGATGGTGATGAAAACGTTTGAGAGATTTGAGTAAATCAAATTCTGATCCTAGGAATCATTTATCAGCTTTCAAAAGCCAGATACCTAAGAAAGTGACACATTGAATGACAAATTGATAGTTCATTAGAAAAAGCCATAAAGAAAGGTATGCCTTCCTAAATAAGGTTGGTCTATTTAGGAAGGGCATGGACGAGAAATGTAAAGATAAGGAGGCCAAAACGGCAGGTGGTCTGCTCTTGCAACTTGTCCAGTTTCTTAAGTGTAATCTTAAAAATCACCATGTCCCCAGCTTGTACCTATAACAACTACGGAGCAATTTTTGCTCAAGAGGGCATTTTCAGCGGTAGCTCCAGATGATTACATTTTGTTCAGAGCACAGGTTGGTAGAATTGCCAGTTCCAGTAATTTGAATGTCACTCAACCCAGGAAAAAGATGAAAAGAGTAGTAACTAAATGAGAAAACTTGCAATAGGTTTAAATAAGGTGTAATTACCTCTGGCCGAATAGGAAGGGCTCCAGGGTAATCTCTGGATATGCAATTTACCACCTCTTTCCCTATATCCCACCTCTTATTTGCTTCAAGAACACCCCCCACCATAACAAGGGGAAATATTGCCTTTCCATCTGCATAATTTTTTTTTCATAAGCTTAAAGAAAATAAAGCCACTGAAAAGACATGAATGGTAGAAAAACTCAATGAAACCATGTTGATAACTGATTGTGCACTGGTCATCAGCCAATGATTGCTATCTTCAAGAAAAATACTGAAGCATACCAAGCACCATATCAAAGTATCTCTGGTAGGCACTATGTCAAATACCCAACGAGACCAAAAGCTTTTGAATAGATTATTTAATATGTTTCAAGCGAATATTTATTTACTAATAGCTCTGCAACTTTACAAAGTAACCAAAGGGAGATAACAACCTGAACGGTACCACACTAGTATTCTGCTCCTTTGATAATCAGGTATCATTGTGAAAAAGACAACACTATCAATTGATAACATCAGATCACAGGACAATTATATGTCATGCCATTTCAGGAGACGAAGAGAAGCAATATTATTCTGATCTATTATATTCTATTTATACACCATACCTTTACCACACAAGCCAAGCCTTTGAACAACAGCTTTCACACTTAAAGCCAGCTCTTCAACCGAATCTTGCAAGATTTTATTGGAAACTGGGTCACCCGCCTCTGCACACGATACCACAACAGGAACAAGAGCTGCAATACGAGCCCAAGATGGATCTGCATATGTCCACCTATCAGCAAAGAAAAATCAAGTATCTTATTCAACAACAGATTTTTTACATTTTCAAAATATCGTATATAAGTATCTGATATAATAAAAGTGCTCAAAGTTACAAAAAAAAAGTCAATTACGCTTGAATCTTCGGGAGGTACAAATGTATCCATAAAACAACTTCCACAAATGGTAAACTGTACTCCCATCGAAAACAGTTAAAATTTTCATATAATGAGGATGACACATTTTAAGAAAATCAATAGAAATGAAAAGAAGACGGTGAATGTTATTGACTGTCTTTTCATCAAAGTTTTCTTGAAATAGAGACACTAGAAGAGGAACTAGCGTGATACAATTTCTTAAGTATCAAAAACTAAAAAGGATAATCATTACTGCAACAAAGACAAGACAAAGGAATCATCTTTAGTTGCTTCAACCACACAAAAAAGGCTTGTAATTAAGTAGAATAAACTTTTCTGTGATTTTTTTCAAGCACACTAAATATCATAAGAATAGTTTAAATTTCCAACGTTAAACTCCAGAAAAAGAAAAAGAATTAAGATGAGAAATTGGCTTATGGTGTTAAAAGATGTACCCAATGAGTTCATCTGGAGACGATAGATCAAGACTCTCCAAAATACTAGATGTAAGAATTGTTTGAGGACCACGACCATCATAAGCCTTAATAACTGCTGTTAATGCTTGGGCAGCTATTCCATATCCACTGCAGAAAAGCAAAACATCTGTCACCCTTGGTAAAAAGTATTACAAGGAAATGTCCACAAGCCACAAAAAATTAGAAGATTTTTAGGATTACATTACTAAGTGCAAGTTATATACCACATAATTATCAGTGGCAGAAATTATGGGTCAGAATTTTATGATTTATTTACCATAATTAGTGTATTAGCTTAAACATATATTCTTACATATATTAGAATAATAGTAATTAGTGTATTAGCTGTATATATTTTCTTACCAAAAATAGATTGTACAGCAACTCCTATTTAATGGAAAGAATCCTCATGAAGAGGTCATTCAGCCAATTACACAAATTTGTTAATAATCGGAATTAAACCATGAACGTTAAGATCTCAATTTTTAGGCAATCCATTTATGCATCTATCACTATTAATGAAGCTTAAATAACAAAACCTCAAGATGCTGCTCAGACACCACAGTTTAATTACATGTTTTCAGATACAATTTTTATAAATGACCATAATGATAAATGCTCGATTTCTGATGACCTCAACATCAGTTCTCTATATCCATATCTGCATCTTTCATATACAACATAATAGACACCATCACACCAATCATCTTCATCTTGATCATCTTACCTTATCCTGTGGCCCAAAATATTTTCTAGTGTTCCCACTATCATATATAGCTAAAGCTTACTAGTTATAAAAGTAAAATTAAAAGCCTAAATTCTATTCCTCATTTGGGACAAGACTCAGCTAGAAAATAGCTTTTGGGGTACAAATGTTGAACACTGGCCCAGAAAAGAATGCTAAAAAACGGATAACCCTCATACTGAATTTTAATGTCTTAATATTTGCACATAAAATGACAAGAAAACTTTAATCAGTAATCCTTGTCTCCTGAAAAACATCTTAAATTCTACTGTTTGTTTCCAGATCAAGATAAAAAGTTTTTCAATAATAGCATAAAGGTCTATATACAAGGAGTTCTTAATAATACTTTTATATCATTTCAGTTTCTTCCATGATTCCACTGTGAAAAAAAATCATGTCACAGACCTCATGGATGACTTCACAAAACAGAAGAACTCTGATATTACTGGCTAATCGAGGACGGCCAGCTTCTAAATTATATTGGACCTTCATTTATCATAAAAAATCTCACCTCTTGTAAATACTCACGAACAAAACTTGTTTATGAATGCTCCAATCTATTCCATCGCAATTTTCAAAATGTCTTGACTTAGGAAGAAGAGATATATGTTAAACACAAAAGCACCGGATGCTGGAAAGGTGTAGCAAGAAAGATGTCTATTGTACTGCTCATATCGAAGTTACCCACAAAGGGTGACAAGACAAAGAAAACAAGCTATTAGAACGGTTAGGGACCTACCACAAGCTTCTATTCATGTACCAATGGTGTAGAAATTATCATATAACTAATCCAAATTACGTGAGTACCTGATGCACACATCAGCACATACGCAAAGCACACTAAAATTTGAGACAAAAAAGCATATACCTTCCCCAATCTCCTAATGTTGGTCCCGCACCAGCTGCCCGAGCTTCTTTACCATCTTCCGTGAATCCATAAGCAATAGTCCCTGTACCAGCAATTAGAACACATCCATGTAGTTTTCCCATAGTCCCACTTGCCAGAGCTGCCACAGCATCATTCTGAACATATAGCTTCACATCACTAGGAAATATATCCCTGATTGAATCAATGGAAAGAAGATATGAGTTACTATCACCTGTTCGTTAAGCAATAATGGCCTCAAAACATCAGCAACATTATCCACTCATGATAATGTAATCCACAAGCTGATTACATGCACTAACACTTCTAGTAAGAGATCATGATAACGACTCTCCTATTCAACTTGGTATTTATTTTTATGCTCCTAGTTTAAGAATGGGCTACAAAATGCCAGGCAACTAGTCATCCAAGGATGTTAATGTAGAAACAGTACCACATAAAATTGTAAAGCATATCAATCATATCCCAGCTTTACAAAGTCCAAAAGGCAATTATAATCTAGCAAGGACATGTTGGAGATCAAATTAACAAGTTTGCAGCTGACACAAAAATGTGATCAGGAGATAATAAATTTATAAAGTGTTCTTTATGATTTTAAATCGTAATTGTCCACAATAAAATGATTGAGAATGGAAGCCAAATGAACTAGTAGCCAAAGCCCACAAGTAACAAGATTGGGCAAAGTGTGGAGACAAGGACTTAAGCACCAATATCTCATGTTAACTCAATCAAGTCTAGAATTTTTTGATTTTAGCCATTCAAAAATCCAATGCACCCAAATTTTGTCATGATGCTTGCAATTCCTATTGTTAGGATGCATATGATAAGATTTTTTCAGGTAAAAGAGTTGCAAAAATGGAAAATTATGATTGCTACTAGAGAGCAAACCTAAGCCAAGTTAAGATTCGCTGCTCATCGGTTGGATGATTAACACCTGAAACTGCAAGACAAACCGCGCAAACAGCGGATCTGCTGCAACCTGACTTTGACAGGGCATCGGCCATAACTTGCTCCAACGTCTCTCTAGCAGCGGTTTCTGTAAAACATAAACACGAAAAACACAATTATAAACTGAAAGCAGCATGTACACGCTCATTGTAGTCATCACAAGATATATGAGACATTGAAATGAAGCGCAATTGGATACGGGTATTGAAATTTCACAAGCTCCCACTTCGCACAACTTTTAGTGCATTGAAAAAAAAAATTCAAAAAAAAAAGGAAACTTTTAGTGTATTGAAATTTCCAATCAACCAATTTTAGCATTTAGACAAGAACAGCAACTAACCAAAAATCAAAGATTTGAACTTGGCAAACTACAGATGACAATTGCCAACTAAAACATAACAAACTTGAAAATCCAGACGTAATTCTCATGGTACAGAACCACCCTAACGACATTGTAACAAAGAGGCAAAGAATTGATCAAGGGGGGAAAAGAAAAAGGAAAACCGACCGCCAACGCTGTTATGATTTGAGCAACCAGCGACAGCACGAGCGAGAACGGGAAAAGGGTTGGGTAGAGGATCGGAGAAGGGCAGTATAGGAATGCATATGCAGACAGTGGAGGTAGTTCCACCGTCTAATCCTAAGATAACTCGCCTGTTACAAGCAGACACGGCCATGTGGTGCTCAAAATCCCAGATTTCACCATTCCTGTATCGCTTCATCGCCAATAAGAGAAAAGAGAACGAAGGAGGTGAGGTTTAGGCAAACAGCACAGATGCAGATGGTGAGTTCTTACGGGCAAGGGACAAATGACAGAGAGAGACAGAAAAAGGAGTGAATGGCATTCGATTCCAAAAGCTCCTTATAAGAAAGAATTCTTGGTTTCATCTGTTACGTTTTTACGTGTTTTAGGAGTGGTTCCTGAATTCTTATTTAAGGATTTTGGATTCGGACGGCATAATGAAGACAACTACTAATCCTTCGTAAATCCAAATAAACAAGTCGTGATTGATATAAAATTATTAGATTATATATATATATATATATATATTTACCTTATCGTGTGCTGTTGTTACCGTAGATTTAGCTTTGTTCATTGCATTGTTAGCCTTAACAAGTTAAGCAGTTAGCATGATGAAGCATCTCACAAGTACCAAATGCAATCCAAAAGCCTTTTTTTTGGTCGTTTGCTCTATAACAGTAATAATTGAGATGACAATGTCCAGGCCGGGCTTAACCCGTGATTGGGGATCCGATTTCTTATTTTTTAAAAAAAAATTCAAAAAATAACGTCGTTTTATGCTCTTAATTGGGTCACGAGCTGGGTCGAGCCTGTCACGAAATTCAACTCATAGTCCGGTCAATCCGAGCCTAACTTGCTTGACCTCAACTACCATGCCTAAATAGAATAACCAATAGAAAAGCAATGAAGGAGATTAATACCCAATAAAAGAAAAGAAGTTGACGGCTTTCATCATTTTGTATTTCTTTTAAATTAAGTGGTGCAATGGAAATCACATGAAAGACAGAGGTACCAAACATTTATGCAAACAGCCAAAAGAGCTCACAAAATTTGGCCCTTTGACATGACCGCAAATTACAATTGCTTTCATATACAAATGTATACTATACATATATATTATGAACACTACTGTCAAGTCTGGTGGCTCATGTAGACTTATATCAACATAAAATTTGTTGACAATGCATTGAATGAGATAAGTTGAAATCAAACTACAAAACTTTAACATAAAAAGTGAATCTGACCAAATCTGTCCAGTCTGGATGTAGATGGCTTAAAGGTGTTTTCTCATAATTGGGACCTGTCTAGGACACTTCTTGGGCATCCAAAAAAAAAAAGAAAACTTAACACAATATAACATACTCGATAACTTTGCACCTTTATAACATAAACATGACTCTTACTATAATGTTCACATAAAGCCCTTTTAATAAGTTCTCAATATAGAAGACATCCATGGTTATGAGCTTTGATGGTATTCAGATCTTAAATTTGGTGTTTTCTACTTGGTAGTTGGGCCATACATTCCTTTTTTAAAAGATACATAAAGATCATGTTAAAGCATAGAAATCCTAATTTTAGAGGAGTTATTTATTTTTTGGTCAATCTTTTATCATTATTTTATATTTGAAAATCTAGGTTTAGGAGCCAGAAGGTCCAAGAATGCTTAGGAGATCAATTTCAATGTTATTTTCAACAGAGAAGAGAAATGAAGATCATTGCAACATATCAAAGCTTATTTGAATAAGAACATTTCATCTAGAATTCTTCCAATCTTAATGTCTTCTATTTTGTCTCTTTTACTTGTAGTTGAGAACATGACATACAACCAAGTATTTTATATGTTTAAATCGGGAAAACCTAGTTATGATCCTTATTAAGAATTGATCCAATATTATTTATAAAGTGGGATTTAGTTATGTGAAATATATTTGAATATTCTTAATATATTTTAATTATGCTAGAGATTAGATCTAATATTAATGTATGTGTAGATGATTAGAGAGAACCTTCATGTGCATAGATCATGGCTTGGATAATAGGAGTTTCTAGTATTAAAGATAAGTTTTCACAAAATTTTTAGTGTTAGGATCAAACCTTTCATGAAAAGTCATAGAACATAATATGTTCTTCCAAGTTTAATTGAGTAGAGGTTCTTATCAATGATGCATAAGAAAAATGTATATGTTTTCTTAAGTAATTTGCTTGATTTTAATGATAAATTGTCTTATTTTACTTCATTTTGATATTTTTCAAGTAATTATGAAAAATAGACTTTGAGATATTATTATTAAAAAATTGGAAGCTATATCAAGCAAAATTAAAAAATATATATAATTTTTGGAGGAACATGATTTGATCTATGCCCTTATGTCAACCCATGCTCTAGATAGATTAACTACGGTACGTTACATGCCTTAATCCACAGGCATGTAGGAGATTGTCTGCAAGTCAGAGAAGAAACAAGAAAATCCATGATTTAGTAAAATGGTCGTGCCAAGGGCCATGTACTAATGTTAAGGAAGATAGTAAGATCCATTATTTAGAAACACGATCATGTGAAAGACCATGTCTCTCACCCAAAGGAAATAACAAGGTCTATGATCTAGGCCACAAGGCCTCTGCCTCATGTTTAGTTCCTTTGAGTAAACAGATATTGCAAACTCTTCTTATTCATGAAAATTCTACAAGGACCACCATCCAAGTAATGCTCAAAAACTACTGCTGTTAATTCTAAATCAGAAATGGGGTAATTCTGCATGAATACACACTCTAGCCCCTGTCTCAGGGCATCGCTATACACTATAAATCCATCAGTCCCTATCGGTAATGTGAGTATAGGAGCCGTCATCAATCTTTCTTTCAATTCATCAAAATTTCGTTGACATACATCTGACCACTCAAATTTCTCATATTTTCACGTTAACTTGGTTAGTGAGGTTGTAATATTCAAAAATCCTTCAACAAATTTCATATAATAACCTGTCAATCCAAAAAAACTCGAGACTTTTGTCACAGTGTTAGGAGGTCTCTAATTAGTAAAAACTTCAATTTTTTAAGTATCCACACTAAGTCCCTAGGATGAAATGATATGACCCAAGAAAGCAACCTTATTTAGTCAAAACTGACACTTACTAAACTTAACATATAGCTGGTTCTCTCAAAGGGCCTATAATACTATCCAAAGGTGTTCTACATACTCCTCATTATTGCTTGAATACATCCATGCGTTATCAATAAGCGATCACAAACTTATCCAAGTAATCTCAAAACACCTTATTCATCAAATTCATAAAAGAAGTTAATATATTCGTTAATCAAAAGGGTATAGCTAAGAATTCATAATCCCATACATCATCCTAAAGTCAGTTTTTGGAACGCCCTTAATTTTTTTCCAAAGATTTTAGTCATATAAAATAATTAAAATACACTCACAACTTACTAGTCTACTTAGATTGAAACTTCCTCTTCCTCTTCATTATTATTAATATTAAAATAATTTTCTTATTATTAGTATTATTATTTATACTTATTTATTTGTTTATTATTATTGTTAGTATTATTTTATTTTATTCCATTTTCTCTCTCTCCTCTTTATGTGAATAATAAACAGTCTCTCTACTAATTAGCAATAAAACTAGTTATTATTCAAACTTCCAAAGGCTCTCATGTTAGTAATGGGAAATTGTTATTGTTGGTGTTATTTAACTTATTTTCCTCCCTTATATTTATTATCCTTAACTTTTTATTTTATTTTTATATTTTGTGCACAGGAGATAATATGCAACTTAATTCCCAGGGATTAATCATTTATAAGACTTGTTTATTCTGCCATAATAAGCTTAATATGGAACAATTCCAAGAAACTTGTAACCTAATTATCTTAAATTATTAATTTAAGTAAAATATAATTAATTTTAATAAAATTTAAAAGATAAAGAATTTTTATAAAAAATTTTAAACCATAAAAGAGGTCTATGTCTTTTACCCTACAATATATATATATATAAAAGCTTAAGAGTAGATTTATACATTTATCCATAAAAAACTAAGCATTCTTATATTCAATTTTGATAAGCTCCCGAGTAAAACGTTCATGTAAAAGAATAAAAAATTCACAAGCTCACACCATAAAAACTGTGAAGGAAAAAAAAAAAAAACATTCAAGTTCACTAAGGGACCACATCCATAAATGTCACCTTTAGATTGTCCAACCACTAAATCTTTTTTCTAACACTTCCCATAGTATATATGTGGAATTGCCAATATCATGCTATACAATACTCAATGCCTCAAAAATTATTAATCCCCTAGCAATGTTTTCGCAAGCACCAATTAGTACCACAAGAAATGTAGTAACGATAACCAAAGTAAAAATGGAGTTGTACCTCATCTCATTGCTAAGATTTCCAAAGCCAACTTTAGTAGGATGCTCTGAATGTTCTTCAACATTATTTTTAAATATCCTTTCAAGACTGTTAAAATACTTATCATTTTATTTACCCCGAATTTTGACTCTCAGACTCCACTGAAGCTTTCCCTCTGGTAAAGGGATGGACTTTGGCAAGCGTAATGGCACCTCAAACTGACCAAAAGTTGTCAAAGGTGAAGGTAGATATAAGTTTTCAGGCTCAATCCGCACATTCAGCTGCCTTACCACCTGAATGTAAACCGATCTTATCAGTGAGGTGGAAACAAACAGCAACAGCAAAACTTAAGAGCTAAGTCGTCAAACCCCGGTAAAAAATTTCATAGCTCTGCCGGAGTTCAAATCCAAAAGCTAATCAAAAGTTACACCTCCACAAGTGGGGCAAAAACATCACCAGAAACATCTAAATCTTCAAGACAAATAAATCTCCACAAGCATGACATCTAGAACTTAGAATTACAAACAGCAATTTAAAAAGAATGATGGCATTTATCAGCTTATTGCAATGAAATAAAACTATCAGTTGATGTGCCACAAAAGTAAGTTACTACATTAGAGATTAATCTTTTCGCTGGTCTTAAATCAATTTACATTAACAATTAAATTCCTGAAATTTGAATTGGTGTAAATTCAATTATATTAGAAAAATATGTAACATTTTGAATGCCTAGCATCCAAGAAAAGGTTATTATTACTCTCTAATGTCTCTGTTCCATAAAAACTCTGATCTGCAACTCATATACCCAAAATCCATTTGTTTCTTTCCCTTGTTACAAGCTCATTATTCAGCCAAGTACCAACAGTACTTAGTTTTCCTTTCCCACTCCAGATGAACTCAGTATACCTGGAAGCCGTTGTTTTCAACAGAACCATAACTGCCAAATTTGCTGCTATGACAGCTCGCAAGAATTTCCACCTTAATCACTACAACTCAGCCATATATCTACCAAAAGAATGCACAATTCAGTGTGCTCATGCATATTAGACTCCACATAATACACGCCTAGGTTAGAAAAAAATCATTAGAAATAGCATAAGTTATGAATAGTTAGAATGCCCTTATACCGAAATTAATATTTTTTATAGTTAATAATTCCAAATATACTTAAAAAGAAACAAGACCATCCCAAGGAAAAAGTTTTCCTGGTGGTTCAATGGAAAAAACTACCGAAGAACAGTACTGTACCTCATTTACAATATCATCTTTTGTCACGGCTGAAAGAATTTCAATAGGTTCATCTTTTGATGCACGAGCTCGGAACTTTAAAGCGTTAATACCTGCCCTAATTGTCTACAAGAAGAGTAAACAGCTTGTAAGACTTAATTAACATGTAACAATGACGCGGCATACAATTGAAAGTTGCATGCAGATCCAGCAAAATTTCCTAAGGTAAATGCAAAGCCACAGTAAGGGTACTAAGCAACTCGATAGCACTTCAAAGAGAGGGAACAAACCAGTGGGGTACTATCTAAGCGTTTTGCAGCCGATTCATATTCTTTCATCTTATCTTCCCTACCAACTTTAACCACTTTGACCTCTTCTTCCTCCTCAGCTTGGAACATCTAATGAGGACACCAATGATTAGCAGTTATCAAGCATCAAAGTAATTGCACACTGAATCATGGAAACCAGGACTAAGACAACTGGTAGGCAACTGTACAGAAACACACAAGTGCTTGAACACAAATGCAATAAAATGAGAGGCATACCTTGCGCTGCTCCTTGATGAGATGAGAGAACTTGTCAATGTTAGGAACAGCAAGCAGTTTGGGCATAAGGTGGTTACGGAAATATCCAGGCGCAACCTTCACCGTCTGGCCTGCTTTCCCAAGTTTATCTATGTTCTGCAAGAACATAAATCAATTATCAACATCATATCGTGCAAATAATTAACAAGAACCATATACATCACCCAACACTTACCTTTGTAAGAATAACTTCCAACTTTCTGTATCGAACTCCTTGACAAGCATATAGTAGTTGTAAAGGACAATCAAAGCCTTTAACTTTAGTTTCTTGAACAATTTTCCTTAAGGCATTTCGGCCATGATGAATGAAAGCCATTTGACAAATTAAGT
>JANTNU010000007.1:2563220-2574921 GCA_024752395.1 Erythroxylum havanense | reverse complement strand
CATACGAATGGCAAGAGAATTACTTGTGTGTTGTGTATATAGAAGCCAGAAAAACTCGCTAACGGATCAACTGAAACACGAAACACTAAACCATTGTAAAAGCGCCACGTAAACCCTTACCCAGCCACACCCTCTCTCTCTCTTCTTCCTCATGTTTAATAGTAAGAGGGGTCTGAGTGCATTATATATACCAACAACACGTCGCCTTTTATCCTTTGCTTGAAACTCGGCCACTGCTTTGTTACTTATTAGTAATTGTATATTTACCAGTTCCCTTCCATTTTTATTAATTTCTAGTCATACCCAGTAAAGCAACTGTTCTATTTCTTTCAAGGTACGTAATTTTCTTCGAATTCTTCATTTTGATATGAATGGTAATGGTGGGTTTTGTTTCTTTTTGTTTTTCGTTTCGTTTTATTTGGACATAGACTCTTTCCGTTGGTTTTTAGTCGCTAAGTTCGTTTGCTGGGGTTTTATTTATGTTAATTGTTTAAAGCTGCTGTCTTGTTTGTAATTTCCAAGTCCATATTTAAGTATAGATAACTTTGATTTATGTTACATAGAGGACATTGAATTCTATTTTACCTCTTCCGTGCTGTTATTGGTGGGTTTGACAAACAACTTGTGTAATATCCTAGATATGTGGTCCGAGTTTCTTGTTTGGGTTGATAATGTAACGATTTATGATTGAATAGTTCTGGAATGGCTGTGCTTTGTTGGTGTCTCTTTTTCGTTTTGCATGAATTACTGGTAACAAAATTTTTGTAGTCTCAAGTGAACTTGATTGTTGGATGCTTATATTGTCTTTGGATCCTTATTGGGACTGTACATGCGTTTCCGTGGTAACAGATGGCGACTTCAACATGTTTTGTGGGTGATGTCTGCTTAAACACCAACAAGCCAAATTTGAGCAAAGAGTTCTATGGCAAGCATCTTTTCATTTCTTCAAGACTTCCATCCGCTGGTAAGAGATCAAAAGTAGTCCTTACCAAGGCATCTTTGGACCAGAGGCATCATCAAGGGAGAAGAGGGTTCTTAAATCTTTTGTTTGGGAATGCCGGAATTGGTGCAGCCACTTTACTAGGGAATGGGAAAGCTTATGCTGATGAGCAAGGGGTTTCTTCCTCCAGGATGTCATATTCCAGGTTTTTGGAGTATTTGGATAAGGACCGGGTGAAAAAAGTGGACTTGTTTGAGAATGGCACCATTGCTATTGTAGAGGCTATTTCTCCTGAGTTGGGTAACCGTGTGCAGCGAGTCCGTGTTCAACTCCCTGGACTCAGCCAAGAACTTCTTCAGAAGTTGAGAGAAAAAAACATCGACTTTGCTGCACATAATGCTCAAGAAGACTCGGGTTCTTTGTTGTTTAATTTGATTGGAAATTTGGCTTTTCCATTGATTTTAATTGGGGGTCTCTTCCTACTTTCTCGTCGTTCATCTGGAGGAATGGGAGGTCCTGGTGGACCTGGTTTCCCTTTGGCCTTTGGCCAGTCTAAGGCCAAGTTTCAAATGGAGCCAAACACTGGAGTGACATTTGATGACGTTGCTGGAGTTGATGAGGCAAAGCAAGATTTCATGGAGGTTGTTGAGTTTCTGAAGAAACCTGAGAGGTTCACTGCAATTGGTGCCCGCATTCCAAAAGGGGTGCTTCTTATTGGTCCTCCAGGAACTGGGAAGACGCTTCTGGCCAAGGCAATTGCTGGAGAAGCTGGTGTACCATTCTTCTCCATATCAGGTTCTGAGTTTGTTGAGATGTTTGTCGGTGTTGGTGCCTCTCGTGTTCGTGATCTCTTTAAGAAAGCCAAAGAAAATGCTCCCTGCATTGTATTTGTGGATGAAATTGATGCAGTTGGAAGGCAAAGAGGGACAGGAATTGGTGGAGGGAATGATGAAAGAGAACAGACTCTTAATCAACTTTTGACAGAAATGGATGGTTTCGAGGGAAATACTGGCATTATTGTTATTGCAGCAACTAACAGAGCAGATATTCTTGACAATGCTTTATTGAGACCTGGACGCTTTGACAGACAGGTAGAAATACATGGAACTTATTCTGATAACTTGTGTTTCAGACATTCAAATAGATATTAAACAAAGCTTTGGCACAGGTGACTGTGGATGTTCCGGATATTCGAGGCAGGTCAGAGATATTAAAAGTCCATGCCAGCAATAAGAAATTTGATGCAGATGTTTCTCTTGATGTGATAGCCATGCGAACACCAGGTTTCAGTGGAGCTGATCTTGCTAACCTCTTGAATGAGGCAGCTATACTTGCTGGTCGACGTGGAAAGACTGCTATATCTTCTAAAGAGGTGGATGACTCTATTGATAGGATTGTTGCTGGAATGGAAGGAACAGTCATGACAGATGGGAAGAGTAAGAGTCTTGTTGCTTATCATGAAGTTGGCCATGCGATTTGTGGGTACGTTGATGACCTAGATAATTTTCTTTTCCAAATATTATCATGTGCAGTTTTGTCTTGTGGTAGAGCTAAGAATCCAAGTAGATGGCAGATGTTCTGAACATGCCCAGAGTGATATAAGTAGGATCCTTCAACTTTAGATTTGAATGCCCCTTTGAAAGAGTAAGTGACCGTTGAATTATCTATTGAAATTCTCAACTGGGAAGAAAAGAGCAAGAATACATTTCTATGGGGCATTATAAACTTGTCTTTACTTCTGAATTTAGCATTGTACATATATATGTCACTAAATTCTTATTTTGAAGACCAGCTGAAACACAGATAGGATATGTCCTATGGACTACTAACTTGACCAAATCCTTATCTAGTTAGAATCCAAATATAATGTATGTGAAATCTCAAGTAGAAGGTAATTCTTTTCCTGGTTTTGCTCTTATATTTCTTCTCATTTTCACTTACAATTTGGCAATGACTGTTAATTATCTCCTCAGAATGTCTCTATAACTTGTGTTTATTCCTATCCTGGTTTATAAATGAAGAAAGGAAAACAAAAACTGATAATTTGGTTACGTGATCTGTTTATTCAGAACATTAACTCCAGGGCATGATGCAGTTCAAAAGGTCACCTTGATTCCACGTGGTCAGGCACGAGGCCTGACCTGGTTTATTCCTTCAGATGACCCAACCCTGATCTCCAAGCAACAGCTTTTTGCTAGAATAGTTGGTGGACTTGGTGGCAGGGCTGCTGAGGAAGTTATTTTTGGTGAGCCTGAGGTGACTACCGGTGCTGCTGGTGATCTGCAACAGATATCCAGTTTGGCTAAGCAGGTAAGTCAGAGCTCCTCTATTTGCCATCTACTACCAAAAGGTTTACTTTACTATCTTTTCTAGAAAAATGATCTGCATTACTTAATTAGCTTGAAGGACTGAGAATAATATTAAAGAAGGAAAAAGTAGAAAGATTTGAGTTTTAGTCTTATTTCATTGCGATCATAAGTTTGAAGAACCACATTGTATTTGAGTTTTACTCTTATTTCATTGCGATCATAAGTTTGAAGAACCACAGTGCTGCGCTTACATCCCAAGTTGATTTGTATTACATTTTTTCTTTTTATCTTGGTTGTCTGCAAGTCTGAAGAGCCTTCTATAGCTTTGTTTATTCTGTCAGTTTTAATGAAACTGAGTTAACATGTTTTTAATCTCGTGTACAGATGGTAACCACTTTTGGTATGTCTGAAATTGGTCCGTGGTCACTTATGGATTTATCAGCTCAAAGTGCTGATGTAATCATGAGAATGATGGCAAGAAATTCAATGTCCGAAAAGCTTGCTGAAGACATTGATGCTGCTATCAAGAGGATTTCAGACAGTGCATACGAGATTGCACTGAACCATATTAGGAATAATCGTGAGGCCATAGACAAGATTGTAGAAGTTCTGCTCGAGAAGGAAACCATGTCAGGTGATGAGTTCCGAGCCATTCTCTCAGAATTTGTTGAAATTCCTGCTGAAAATCGAGTTCCCACTTCGGCTCCCTCTAAAGTGACCGTGTAGTTAGCATAAATATGTATCAGTATCACACACCTGGTTGCTTATGAAACTTCAGCTGTCTATAGCCTTCAGTCCATTACTGCATTTGTATAATTGTGTATGTTTTGGTAGTCTGTACACTAATCTCATATACTAATTGGAAATCTATCACAATCTGAATCTATCCTTTAGTTGTTTCTGTCCTATTCTCATCTGTAATTTGCTTTACTTCAAAAACAAATGTAGTAAGTAGCATTCGACCAACAAGATCAAACTAATCGGACAGTGACTGATTGGTTTGGTTGAGAAAATTCAACTCTTTCTTCACCTTTCACTTGTGCAACAACTAAAAATAATTAAGGATTTAGAAACAGAGGCCCAGTCACCTGTAACGTGATGTAAAAGTAGAACAAACCAATTATGCAAAACTAGAGGCATGGGTAAGGCCTGCGTCGCCAGCCTTCGTCTCCTTACCTCTCGTTTTCTGTCTACGACTGCTTGTCATACTTTATTAGACTTCACAAACCTCTGTTCTAAAGGTCACATCAAAGAAGCTTTTGAGAGATTTCGATCCCAGATATGGACCGATCCATCTTTATTCCCTCATCTTCTTCAATCTTGCATACGAAAGAAGTCACTTATTTTGGGGAAACAGCTCCATTCTTTGGTAGTTACTTCTGGTTATTCAAAGCAAAAGTTTGTGTCAAATCACCTCCTCAACATGTACTCCCAAATTGGACAGTTTCAAACGGCATTAACCTTGTTTCACGTTCTCCCGATAAGAAATATCATGTCTCATAACATTTTGATTAATGGGTATTTGCAAATTGGAGATTTGGAGGGTGCCCATAACTTGTTTGATGAAATGGGCGAGAGGAATGTTGCCACATGGAATGTAATGGTTGCTGGGACGATCCAGTTTGAGTTTAACGAAGAGGGTATGAGTTTGTTTAAGGAAATGTATGAATTGGGGTTTTGGCCCGATGAATTTACCTTAGGCAGTGTTTTTAGAGGTTGTGCAGGCCTGAAGGCTCTATATGCTGGCAGGCAAGTTCACGCCTACGTCTTGAAATGTGGATTTCAATTCCATTTGGTTGTTGGAAGCTCTTTGGCTCACATGTATATGAAAAGTGGTAGTTTGCGGGAAGGAGAAGAAGTTATCAAATCTATGCAAATGCGTAATTTGGTTGCTTGGAACACCCTTATTGCAGGTAAAGCTCAAAATGGCTTATCTGAGGAAGTTTTAGACCTATACAATATGATGAAACTGGCAGGATTTAGGCCTGATAAAATAACATTCGTGAGTGTAATCAGTTCATGCTCAGAGATGGCTACTCTCGGTCAGGGTCAGCAAATTCATAGTGAAGTCATTAAGACTGGCGCTAGTTCTGTTGTTGGGGTGATTAGCTCATTAATTAGCATGTATTCTAGGTGTGGATGTTTGCAGGACTCTGTGAAGGCTTTTTACGAGTGCCAAGATTCAGATGTTGTATTGTGGACCGCAATGATTGCTGCTTATGGGTTTCACGGACGAGGAGAGGAAGTTATTGACTTGTTTGAGCAGATGGAGAGGGAAGATTTGGAGGCAAACGAGGTTACTTTCTTAAGCCTGCTTTATGCTTGTAGTCATTGTGGTCTGAAGGATAAAGGAATGGAATTATTTGAGTTGATGACTGAAAAGTATGGCTTGAAGCCTAGCCTGCAACACTATACTTGTGTAGTTGACTTACTTGGTAGGTCGGGTTGCTTGGATGAAGCAGAGGCCATGATAAAAACAATGCCTGTAAAAGCAGATGCTATCATATGGAAAACTTTGTTATCTGCGTGCAAAATCCACAAGAATGCGGACATGGCAAAAAGAATTGCTGGAGAGGTTCTTAAACTTGATCCTCAGGATTCAGCTTCCTATGTGCTGCTCGCAAACATTCATGCTTCTGCCAAGAGATGGCAAGATGTTTCTGAGGTGAGGAAGGCCATGAGAGATCAGAATGTGAAGAAGGAACCCGGTATAAGCTGGTTGGAAGTGAAAAATCAGGTTCACCAGTTCTCCATGGGTGATAAGTCACATCCAAGATCAGAGGAGATTGACTTGTATTTGAAACAGCTAATGGAGGAGCTGAAGCTGCTGGGCTACGTGGCTGATACTGGCTCAGATTTACATGATATGGATAACGAGGAGAAAGAAAATAATTTGGTGCAACACAGTGAAAAATTGGCTATTGCTTTTGCTTTAATCACCATTCCATCTGGTGTACCAATAAGGGTAATGAAGAACCTGAGGGTCTGCAGTGATTGCCATGTTGCTATCAAACTGATATCCAAATACAGGGACAGAGAAATTATAGTGCGAGACACCAGCAGGTTCCACCATTTCAAAAATGGGGAATGTTCTTGTGGAGATTACTGGTGAGAGGCCCTGTCAAGCTCATTGCTGGAGTATGGGATTCCCATGATTTTTTGGCTCCCAATTCTTTTACATATTCTGACTTACCCTTTTTTTCCCCCTTAAAATTAAGTAGCCATGTAAATGAAACTTTATGGTACATGGTTGCCACTATTTACTTGCAATCAATCACTTAATGACAGAATTAATTGGTAAAAATAATTTATCATCATTATCACTCAGTCTAAAATTTTAGAATAAAGCAAGGTCTAGAGATGTCTGATAGTACGCAATCTTATTTTTATATAATAAAGAGATTATTTTCGGAGTAAAAGTAATTAATAAGAATAATTTCCAAATAAATGCTTAATCTGTGTGTTTTTGGTAGTTTTATTTAGAATTAACTCATGTTCCCTTCCCGTGGTTTAAAAGACCCGAAGACAACAGTCCACTGTCCTAAATAAACACTAATTTGCTCAAAGTAAATGTTATGCTACAAGCACTCCTACATTAAAGTTCAAGTAAAGGCCATCTTTTTGCTTCTTAGAGACACGTTGAAGCGAAACAAGAGCCTTTGAGTCCACTGTCATTTTCTTTCAAAACAGTTTAGACAGAACTTCCAAACACTTCCTTTACCTTTTCCTAAAGTACACCAAACCAACCGTACTCTCGGTCACTCTATAACCGAAACAACAAGCAAGAACTTAACTTTCTTGCACGCTTTGTCTGATATTCGATCAAAACCTATTCTTTTGGAAGTTGAAGGAAAAGGAGTGATATGGCAGGATATAAACCTGAAGATGACTACGATTACTTGTTCAAGCTGGTCCTGATTGGTGACTCTGGTGTGGGTAAATCCAACTTACTTTCAAGGTTCACTAGAAACGAGTTCAATCTCGAATCCAAGTCTACTATTGGAGTTGAGTTCGCCACCAAAAGTTTGAGTATTGATTCTAAGGTCATCAAAGCCCAGATTTGGGACACTGCTGGTCAAGAAAGGTTTGATCTTTTACTTTTACAATTTTTTTTTTCTGTTCCTATTGTTATTTTTATTGTTAATACTTTCTAGGTGTAGTTTATCTGGGATTTAGTGTTTCTGTTCCTCCTCGATGGGTTTTGCATCTGCCATAGGAAAAGGTGGTGGTGTTAATGAATTGGGTTTTCAATTTGGTGCCGCCAGATGTTGTTGGTTAGTCTGCGATCACAATTTCGTGGCCGTTATAACAACTCTAGCCATTCCAACCTACATCTTTGTTTATTGCTTTGGTTGTTACCTTTACCCTGTTTGATTCAACTGGATAATATGTTTGATTGTAAGAATTTCAATAACTTACATGAAACTCTCGAGTTTATGGTTTAGATATCACAGGCTTGTATTGAACTTATTGTCTGGTGACGTTTGTGCTAATTTGTCTTGATGGTTTTCTGCATATATACTTGCTATTTGACTTAAAAATGCGCTGTAGTTGGTATGATAATCTGTGAAGTTTGAGATTTATTCTAGTTTATTGAGGAACCTCGTTTTATTTTTGTTGAGCTAAGCTTTAGAATGTAGCACCCCGCTGGTTTTCAGATTGGAAGGTTTAAGCATCTTATTCAGGATAGAAGGTGTTAATCTTCAATGGATTTGTTTTGTTAGTAGATCTTCATGTACTCATGCCCAAAGCTGCTTTGGCTATTGTGAAAGTGGAAACTTGTATGTTTTCTCAAATAAGATCAATATATGGCTTGTGAAAATATCAAATGGTCTAACTAATTGTGAGGATAAGATAAACATGAAGAGGAGCATCGAGTTATTTTCTTCATCAATTTAGGTCAAAAAGTTGCTTTGGCTATTGTAAAATGATAGCTTGAAGAAACTAAGATCAATTTATGGCTTTTGAAACTCAAATGGGTTTGCTATTTGTTTAGAGCAAGATCTAAGATGTACAGGAGTATTGACTATTTGCCAAGAATCTGATTTGTGCCTAATCCTCAAGTTCTTGGCACTGTTGTTTGATGCATCTGGTTGTATAATCTAATAGTTGATCCAACTTGTCATTCAATTCTTTGGCAGGGTTGAAACTCTAGAAAGATAAGTGAACAAAAATTGCAATTTGATATATAGACTTATATCTGTATAAGAAGATAGACAGGATGTAACTGGCGAATATCCCCTCCTAATTGTTCTTGTGAACTGCTCCGGCTGGAACACATTGATTCCTCAACAACTACATTAACCTGACTGACTCATTGATGCAATTTTTAGTGTACGTGGAGAAAATCTGGCTCAGAGATAGCTTTTAAAAGATTTTCTTTATTACCAAACCCCAACAATGAGCCTCTAAATAGACATAGCTTAGGTGAATATTGTTTGGCTTGCAAGAAGACTGGGGAAGTTCTTTCGAGAGTAGTTACCTTACTGTTTATCTTGCCATAACCAAAAGGGCAGTTTGTTCATCATAATATGCATTCGAGAATAATTATAAAGTTTTGGAGCTCATCTTTATAGAATTGCACACATCTACCAAATAACCTTTCCTCATGTGATAGTCTCCTTCAGTGTTAGAGTACTTTATAGTACTGACATTTCCTCTTTATTTACTGTAAAATAACATTTATCTTCTATAGATATCTTTGATAACAGAGTGACCTAATTTTAATCCTATCTCAAATTTAACCGTTATTTTTTAAATTTTCTTAGCTACTCTTCCAAAGAAATATTTGGTGCATATCTTTTAAAAATCTGGCAATTGGGTAACTAGTTAGGGGAAAGGGATGCAGAGTAGCCTAAAAGATTGAAAGGACATACTCTTCAGGGTCGTTCCTAACTACAAGTTACCTTAACTAACAAACAGTGAACAAGTTTGCAAGAGATGGTAGTAGTTTGTATACTTAGGAAAACAAATTAATAAATGCGAACTAGAGAACTCAGCCCATATCCCTAGTTTGTGCTCGTAATGAAAGGAAAATCGGAAAGGGAAAAAAGTTGATTCCAAAGCAGTGAATGTTATTTTATGTTCAAAGTTTTTGATATGATATTCTTCACTCTCCACCAACTATCGACATTGGGCATACTTGAAGCTTTAACTTCCCTGTGAAACTTGAAAAACTAAATGATTACTGTATACTGGATCAGAAGGTGTGTACATTTTAGTCTTGGAACAGGAATTTTACTTTCAGATGGACAAAAAACATCATATCTTCTCAGATAATAAATGGGTGAAACATTTGAAACCTTTGTGAAATCAGATAATTGATTCTTTTCACGATATGGTAACTTGAACAAAGACTAAAATTCTGATGCCAAATGATGTGAGCTACTTGCACCAACAATCATGTCATTCATGTTTGAATTTGTGGACGTCACAGTGTACCTTCTAAGGTCTTCTGTTCAATTTGGTTTGGTTTAATGTCAAGTTGGCAGGTAAATGTAAAGTAACTTTACATACACATCCTTGATTATTCTGTCAAATATTTATCTTCCATTTATGAGACTTGTTATATGAATGGTTCCTTTTTCTAGCTTACAACCTTGCTAATCATTTGTTTTTTTTTTCTTGCCACCTAACTCTCTTGCATATGGTTTAGAATGTTCTCTGTGAGCATTGTTGGTCCAATTTGTAAATGAGCAGGCATGAAATCCCTTGGAAGTTTTATGTTTTGGTGGTCAAACTTAACTATGAATGTCAACCTGCCAACCCTACATATGTATAGGAAATATCTAAACCTTCCAACCCTGTATACAGCTGAATAATACTTCATAAGATTTTCTGATTGGCCAAACCAAAGGTTGTGTCTTTGAGATATCGTGTTTCATCTTTTTTGGTGAATCAACAGATAAAGGTCAGCTTTTTTGTGGATTTTTTGTGCATCTATGTTCTTTCCTAGCTAAAACTGCAATTTAGCACTGCAGATTGGTATGTAAAAACTGGTTTTATTTTTTCCCTGAATATACGTAACATAGGATGCATGGGAATTGAAATTCAACTACTTGGGCCAATAAAAAGAAACTCTTATTTCAACTCCTATTAGTTACTGTCCTTAAAATACTGTGCACAAGTCCGATGGAGCTATAATTTTTTGCTGTATTTCCCACGTAGGTATCGGGCCATTACCAGTGCTTACTATAGAGGAGCTGTAGGTGCTTTGCTCGTGTATGATGTCACAAGACACGCTACATTTGAGAATGCGGCGAGGTGGCTGAAGGAGTTGAGGGATCATACAGATCCTAACATCGTGGTCATGCTCATTGGAAACAAGTCTGATCTTCGACACCTGAGAGCTGTATCCACAGAGGATGGTAAAGCTTTTTCTGAGAAGGAGTCCCTCTACTTTATGGAGACTTCCGCACTTGATGCAACAAATGTAGAGAATGCTTTCACAGAAATTCTTACTCAGATATACAAGATTGTGAGTAGGAGGGCAGTTGAGGGTGGTGGTGATGGATCCACCTCTACAGTTCCATCAAAGGGAGAGACCATCAACGTCAAACAAGATGGATCTGTTCTGAAGAGAATTGGATGCTGCTCAAGTTAAGGAGGGGACTTGTAGCTGGGAGTATTTCCATGGTAGAATCAGATACTTTTTAAAGTTTTTGTTGTTATTTTGATTGGAAACTTGTCCACAATTTAAGAAAGCTAATCCAATAGGCACTCTAGTGATATTGAACTTCCGTGTGATTCTTATTGTTTTGTATTTGTATTTCTAGATCTAGTTTGCTTGATTACTATTTGGATTTCAAACATTTTCATTTTTGCTGCATAGAATACTGGCATAATAAGCTAGACGTTAAAGGAAAACCTCTTCTTCTATTTGTAAGTATTTTTATTTCTCCTTATATTTTTCTTTACTCTAAAGTAAGGTGGCAATTGTTTATGATTGGTAGGGATGACAATGGGTGGTTCATGGGTTCAGATTTAGGTGTTTTCAATGGCGAATCCGGCCTAACTCTATTAGACAATCACAAAGCAATAACAATAATAACAGAAGAGAGTAATAAAGAAATAGTAATTTGACCAAATAATCATTGACCTATGCTTAGCCCCAAGTTAAATTTACATATCAGAAATAGGGGAAGAACAGGAAGATACAAGTAGATTAGGGTAGGCAGCGTGGCTTGGGAGGCTGAAAGAATTGTCACTAGAGCTGGTCACCTTTTTTTTTTTTTATAATAATAGGAGAAGTACAAACATACCAAGTTACTAAGCAGAGAAAGGAAACCTCAGATATATCCTCTAGAAGGATAGTAGCACAACCCACAGGTGAATTTTGATACCAATAAACGTCTAGTTCTAGTGACTTGACATGGTTGGCTAGTCAATCCGCAACTCGATTAGTTTCACGGTAAATATGCCTAGCCTTCATTGTCCATTGACGTTGTAGTAA
>JANTNU010000007.1:2521284-2531888 GCA_024752395.1 Erythroxylum havanense | reverse complement strand
CCAAAGATCTCTTCATTTGGTGAAGAATCAAGGTAAGATCATTTTGAATCTTTTGAATTTTTGGAAGGATTTTAGTTTATAAAGTTTAGAAAACGCATGGGTGTAAGTATTCTAGCATCAATTTTATTGATTATGCTTTGTGAGATTTTCAATTGAAATCTCCATGGAGTGAGATTTTTGTCATTGTAGAAGGGGATCAAAAGAGGAAAGAGGAACAAGAGGAGAGGAGCAAGTCTTTAAGCAAGGAAATCGAGGTGATTACATATTTATAATAGAGTTATGAGCCACAAATGTTTTTTTCCAAAGCAAGAAAATAAAATGATTTCAATTACTTCATAAATGTTGCTTATAATGTTTTTGAGTGATTTGAGAAATCTTGATGTGTTGGAATATGAATTTGTTGATGAATTTCAAAATGAGGAAGGAAATGCTTTGAAAAATGTCATGGCATTTTGTATAAATGAAAACAAACATGAAATGATTTGAGCATGAATATGTGCTTTTGTTTGGGCAAGAGAGAAACCCGTTTCTTTATTCACGTGCACGTTGACCTATAGCCTTCTCTCAGCTGCCCGCTTGAGGCTACGAGATCCTAAGAAATCGGACTCGTTTTGTTCACGGTGTAAACTTCGGTTTCTCCGTTTCGTTCCACGGAACTCTCGAGTCATTTGTTTGTGCATTACATCTTTGAATTGTCAAGTTTGTTACATAATTTGAGTATTCTATAGTGATGGTTAAATGTATATGCTATGTTGATGTGATGATATTTTAACTATGAGTTTGAGCTAAAATTGTGAATTTGACTGAGAATTTGAGAATAAAGCATTTTAGGAATTCATTATAACTTTTACAAGACAAATGAAAATTCAACAATTTTACTTATTCTTTGTTATAAACTTGTTAACTACAAGCTTTCAAGCTCACCCCTTTTTATCTTATCTTTAGATGATAGCCAAGAGATCAAGTGATCAAGAGTCTAAGGGGATATTACTCCAAATTTGCTTATTTTGTATATCGACTTAGTTTTGGGAAAGCTCAATGCTTTAGTCACATTTCAAGTTTAATTGTTCAAGAATCTTTTGTAATTTGAGATTTTGAGACGATGATGTATTGGGGCTTGACATGCCATTAAAGATTTGTAAACCTTTATTCTTTTGATATTAATGAAATATGAATGGTGTATGGATGATGTGAAGAAGTTATTAACTTGAGTTGATAATTTTGAACATGAATTGTTGATACATATTATACACACACACACACACACACACACACACACACACACACACACACACACACACACACACACACACAAGTGAGATGTTATGGAAAACAAAGATAGGAATTATGACTGATCAGATGTAGTTGAATGTGATGAGTCAAATGAGTTGAGATTTGAGAGTTTAATGAAGTAAATTTGGTAGTTGAATGGTTATGCTTAGCACATCCCAAGTTTGTACAGTGTAAATTTCAAGTCTTCCATAGAAGTAAATTTCATGTTCTGAATTTAGGAGAAAACTGTACTAATCTAGGCTAAATTAGATAAAGTTGTCTTATAGAAGGTTATAGCTTATCTTTCTAGCTTTCCAACGATATATAGTATGAAATTTTTGGACATCATAGTCGAAAGTTATGATCTTTATAAGTAGAGATGCTCAGGAGTATAGACTGAATCTTCTTATGTTGACCTTTTGCTTCTTCTTAGGTTGATCTTCTGCTTCTTCTTATATTGACCTTCTGCTTTTTCTTAGGTTAACCTTCTGCTCCTTCTTATGTTGACCTTCTGTTCCTTCTTAGGTTGACCTTTTGCTTCTTCTTATGTTGACCGAAACATCTTCTTGTGCACTGTAGACTAAAACTTCTTCTGGGCACTGTTCATCTTATATCTTCTAGTCCAAGTTTGACTCTTTAGATGATAGAATCTATCTTTAAGGTCTTCATGAAAGTTATAGATCTTGAAGTCCTCTTTCAAATCATCTAAGAATGACCTTGATCTGATATCTCTAGAGAAAGTTATGCTAATTGTTAAACATTTTCTATGCACTGTTCATAAACTTCTTCTAGGTGATGTTCATCTTACATCTTCTAGTCCAAGTTTGTCCCTCTAGATGATAAAATCTATCTTCAAGATCTTCATAAAAGTTGTAGATCTTGAAGTCTTCTTTCAAACCATCTAAGAATGACCTTGATCAGATATCTCTAGAGGAATTTATGTTAATTGTTCCAAAATAGACCTTAGATTGAAACTTCTTCTGGGTATTATTCATCTTACATTTTCTGGTCTAATTTTGACCATCTAGATGACAGAATCTATCTTTAAGGTCTCATGAAACTTGTAGATCTTGAAGTATTCTTTCAAAAAATCTAAGAATGACTTTGATCTAATATCTCTAGAGAAAGTTATGCCAATTATTAAACATCTTCTATGTACTGTTCATAAACTTCTTTTCAGTACTGTTCATAAACTTCTTCTAGCTATTGTTCATCTTATATCTTTTAGTCCAAGTTTGACCCTTCAGATGATAAAATCTATCTTCAAAGTCTTCATAAAAGTTGTAGATATTAAAGTTATATTTCAAATCATCTAAGAATAACCTTGATCCGATATCTCTAAAGAAAGTTATGCCAATTGTTAAACATCTTCTATGTATTGTTCATAAACTTCTTCTAGGTATTGTTGACCTTACATCTTCTGGTCCCATTTTGACCTTCTAGATGACAAAATCTATCTTCAATATCTTCATGGAAGTTATAAATCTTGAAGTCCTCTTCGAAACCATCCTAAGATTTCCTTAATTCAACATCTTGGAGAAAGTTATATAATTGTCCTGAAACAAGTTCAATATGATTGAGGACAAAACCTTATTTGATTCTTTCAACCATAGTTGCATCATCCAACCTCTAAATGAGATGATTATTATTTCTAAATAAACTAGAGACATAGAACTATAAATGATCTAAAGGAATTGAATTTTAATTTAGTCCTTAAGAATTTCAAATTCTGGATGGAAGTTGAGACAGAATATTTACTTCAGTATAAGAATAATTCGAAAATGGGGCCTAACACTTATGGTGTCAGAGAAGGAAGATGAACCGAGGATGAATAATGAGGGTTAATTGAAATAACTATGCATGGTAACAAGCACAAGTACATATTTTTATGACATCAAAGTTGGGCTTCGTAACCCAAGTCCAACAATTATGATATCAGAGCAAGAAGATGAATCGAAGATGGTTAAGGACATTTCTTTGGAATAGGCTCATGTCTTATAGTTCCGATATTAGGCTCCGGAATCAGGGTCCAACAATTATTAGAATTACTTAATCCATATTTCAACCAAAGTAACTTTATGCTCAAAATATTGGTTCAATGGTTAGTTTGGCATTAAATTGATGATAACATTAAACCCTCAAGAGTTGAGTAGAGGCTAGTACTATGTGTTGCCAAGCATAATGGACATTAGTGTACTTGTATTGGTAGATTGGAGAAGGGGCTTTAAGGATGCTGATTACTGAACCACAACGAGCTTCTAGCTCCATTACCAATTTTAAACCTTGTACAAGGTTTAATATAGTCTAGCTTGAGAATGTTTTAAAAGGACTAGGAGCTTCTAGTCTTATGTTTGAATTTTTAAAAACTAGCGCCTATTAAAAGAGGATCCATTGTACTCGAAGGGACTCATAGATAGTGAAAAGTTTCCACGTCCTTTTGCTTAGAACAACTTTGTTTATTGTTTTGATGGATTTGATCCCTATACCTCTTTCTTTTTCCTTTATGAAAATCTATGACCAACTAACTTTGTCTTTAGTGTAATCATCTTCTTTTTTAGTGTAAAAAACGTTCTTTAGCATCCTCTAACTATCCTTAGTTTGACTTATTTGTAGTGTATAAAGGAGCACCGATAAATATTGATGCTAATTAGTACATACTTTATCAGAAGAGCCCTACCTAAATATATTAAAAACATATTGTTCCAACAACCTATTCTTCTGAAAATAGCATCATATAAAGGGTAATAGCCACTATGGCATAACTTGGTAGTTAAGATTGGGATCCTAAGATATTTGAGTGGCATCTATTGAATCTTGATACATGTGATTTGTGTAAGGTGATTAGTCTCATCTAACTCCCTGTATAAATATAAAAGGATATTTTGGAGATGTGAATTTATAACCTCGACAAGTTATAGAAATGATTCAAAAAGTCAATCAAAATATTTAAGGATCTAGCTTTAGTTTTACAAAAAAAGAGAGATTATCTACAAATAAAAGATTAAATAGCTTTAATCTCCTATATTTAATATGGTATTTGAAATCTTTGCACAAGTTTATATTTAAGGTAGTGAGTTTTGTCAGTGCTTTGATGCAAAGTGTGAGTAGGTAAGAAGAAAGGAGATATCTTTAACCTCAACCCTTGGTATTTTGGAAAAGCTATGAAGGATCTCTATTGACCATAATTCTATAAGAGGTAGTAATGACAAATTGTTAGATCTAATGAGCGTATTTTCTTAGAAAACCAAAAGATATCATAACTTAAAAATGAAAACTCCATATTATAGTGTCAAATGCTTTATAAAAATCAACTTTAATTTACCAACTTTTGGTCTATAACTTCTTACTATAGTTCTTAAACAAAGCTTGAGCAACTAAGAATTTATCACCAATACTCCTGCCTCACAAATATGCTTTTTGATAAGGACCGATCAAAGAGTTTAATGTGCTTTTTAATATGATAGCAAGCATTTTAGACATATTCTTATAAATCAAATTACAATAAGCGATATTCCTATAATAAATTAAAAAGATGGATTGGGACATTTAGGAATAAGACATGAAATTTATTAAGTTCCAACAATTTCTAGTTTTAAAGTACTCTAGCACTTTATATTATAGGTTTGGTGGATATTTGGCCTCATGGAAAACTAGAGAAGGATAAATAAGCAAAAAAGCCTAGCCTAATGGAAACCAACCCCAAATAAAACAACCCAGCCAATTTAAGCCCAAACTTAAGCAAATAAGCAGCAAAAAATATTCATCCTAGTAAAAGCCTAAACCCAAATAAATTAACAACAAAAAAGAAAAAAATGTAGGTGAAAACAAATGAAAGCAACAGGATTTTTTAGGCCTCCTGAATCTCTTCAAAATGGAGACATAATCAGAGATGCTATAAAAAATCTAGCAACATCCGAGAGGAGGAGATCCTCTTGTGGCTACTTAAATGAAGTAGAGCGAAAAATGAAAGTAGCAAGGGTGATAGAGCAACAAAAGCTAGCAAAAGTGTTTGGAGAGCCATAAACCCACTAGAATTGAGCTAATTCGTGATTGATGGAGGAGAAATGTCACAACTCCTGACATCAGGTCAAAGAGGTGTACTAGATTTATAAAGTTCGAACAAATAACGAATCTCTCTCACCCCCTAAACCTCTTTGTTATATTTTCCTATGCTTCAATTACTTTACGACGTTTAATTTCAATCTAAGAATGCAGGTTTGATCTTTTGAGACAATTATTTGAATTATTTCATTACCAAGTGAGTTTGGCTTTCATGCATGTGTGAATTCTTTGATTTTTGATTCATGTTCTTTATCTGAATGGAGGTCCTTACATATGTGAATGTGATCATCGAATCATTAGTCCATCGAGAATAACATATTCAAGAGTTTATTCCTTCTTCCAATGAATTTTCAGTGTTTAATCATATCTCTTAATAAATACTCTTTCCTATCCACAATAATAGTTATTTTAGAAAAGGACACGCTTATTAAGAAAGCTAATGAAATTATAAATATACCCTTATTATTACTCCCATAAGGTTACCTCGTGACCTCCATGAAGTTATTAATGTTGATGAGAGAATGAAGTTATTAATGGTTTTAGAGTTTCAATGTTTTCAACTTTTAGAGTATGTATTCAATCACTGCAGATCTTTATCTTTATTTCCACCGTGTATAAGAGAGTCCCTTCATTTTCACCATGATGACTATTCATTTTTTTTAAAGCAGATTTGTCAACAGAGATTACTCAGTATCTCATACAACAACTGGCCAATTACATTTCTATTCGTTTTAACCTTCTATATTGATCTCATAATTGTGCAAACTTTTTAAAATTGATTGATTCAAATTTGGAGCCAAACACAGTAACATATGAAAATTTTAGAGCCTAAAAATTTACAAAATGTTTAAAATTTTTGTAAAGGAACCAAAACCAAAAACTCCAGTGGCTATATATATAAGGAACTTTGAAAGCAACGGCATACGTATTCATGGCTTTAACCCAAATACTTGCAGAAGTATCCAATCATACAAATACAACTTTAACTCAATTGATTTTTAATTACTGTAAGCATAAAAACAAATAAAGATGGAAGACCAATAATATAAAGACATAATCAAATTAGAAGACTAATAGAAATAAAATACATCAGTCAAAAAAAAAATAAAACCATTAATCTAGATAATAACATTGAAATGAAATCCACCACGTACATTTATTTAGAAAAAATATGGGAGATAAATTCTCAACATCTCCAATATTGTTCGTTGAATCTCCTTATTCGGATGAAGTTCTCCTCCCTCATAATAAAATTTATTGAGATCAAAATCCAAAACCTTCTTCTCAACTCCATTGTCTCCCTCCTTAGCTTCTTTTTTTTTTCTACTTCATCAATCTGTGACAACTTCTGTATGTGGGAAGGAAAAGCTTCGTTCTCACCTATTTTCGATTCTTGCTTGTAGATTATGTATAAAGCTCTTTCATTTAAATACAAAAATGAATATTGTTGAGAATTGAAAGGTTTTGAAGCAAAATAAAAAGAAACGTAATGAAGTGCATTGAAAAGGTCATTTGCAATAATTAACATGTGAGAGAAATTGTATGTTAAATTATCTTGAAAATATAATATGTATAATTAGGATGTGAGATAAATTAAAGGGTAATTTTGGAAATAAAATTATAAACATGCATGAAAATCGTGAACGACATTTATTTTGAATAATTAAAACCCCTCTAAAACGACATTTATTGTGGATAGGAGGGAATAACATATTTGTGAGTCTATGATTAAGCTGGTTAGGTTATAGGGAGTAAAGGGAGATAGGTAAAAGTTAGCAAGTTAGATTTCTATACTTAACCTATTAAATAACTAGAATTTTCAAAATATAGCTTTTCAAAATATAGCTGAACTTATATGGTTAAATTGAAATTAAAAACACTGCTTATTCACCTGTAAATATTAAATTACATATATGTACTAGTTTAAATTAGTTGCTTTGTAACTAGAAAATTAGGTTGAACTAAAGTACTTGTATTGATTATTCTTTGTAAGGATTTGTTAATATTTTTTGAATACAAGTATTTATCGTCCCAAAAAAACCAGTTGTGCACTGTATAAACTTAAAAGAATACATACATCAACATAGCCATTAGGGACCTTTTATAGCTATTAATTTGAAGATTTCGTGTGTGCCAAAAAATGTGTCATTATAATCCAAGCACAAAGTAACTAAGTACAAAAACAAAGTCTTCCTTCCCTGTGTTTTGAGATTGATCTACTTTCTTTCAATGTCTCTATTAAAAGAGCTGACACATAGATGATCTAGTTGTACTTGGTTAAATAGACATCACTTTTTCATCAATGAAATCTGGTAAATATAAGAACAAAACAATGTCATAAATGCCAATTTTGTATTATTTGAGCTATTCCACTTATTGTAAAGATATGTGCAAATTACATAAAAATGAGTAGTATTATACCTCTCATACCTTATGCCTTTCTCAACACATATAAAGGTACAATAGTTTTTCAATGAAAGTAACGTTTTAATAGATAAGAGAAGTTAAGGATTCAACTTAGAAGTTGGGAATGGAATTACATCCTATCCTTGAACTTCAATGTATTGAACTTCATGTCTTCTATACAACTAGAAGACATGACTCATTTAAGTTCATCAATTATCTTATTAATGTCTAGGAGTTTGAGTAAGCAATTTTAAAGGGTCTCAACACTTCTATATAAAGTGAATTTGGGTAATGGATAATTGGTAATGAGTTTGGTTATAGGTAACCGGATTTGGGTAATTAATTGGTAATTTGCAAGTTATAACAAATTACAAGAAAAAAAAAAAGATGTCTAGGATAACCATTAACCAGCATTAAGTATTAATCAAGTGGAGCATTTCCACTTATCAGCTTGAATTTATTTTTCTATATATCTATATATACAGTCATATAAATTAAGCATGCAATGGTTATATGGGAGAGGCTTGCACATGAATTACTTACATTAGCATCTAAGAAAGTATATTGTGGCAATCAGTTCTCCTCACTGGAGATTGTATCAGGAAGTTTAAACGTTGGAGGCTTGTCAACACCCCTCCGTGAGTACTCCCTCCACCTACGGGCAGCTGCTGCAGCTCTCCTTGCCCTCTCTTTCACCTCCTCCTCTGCAGAAACCACATCATCAGATTGTACACTCCCCTAAGAGTTTAACAACTAAGTTATGGAGACAAAGATTAGTTGTTTAGGACAAAGGCTAAAAAACAATGAACTCCTTCAACCATTATGCTGTAGTTAGAAGCAACCTGGCGTTTATTTTCATAATGGGATCAAGATGATTTCATCGTCCAACCTCAGCATTCATTTGAACAAAATACAAAAACATTTTGTGCATCAAGAAAAACATTATTATAGATGAAGGGAACTAATGCAGAATTAACGTAAATTAAGTTGTGACAGGATTCAGGAGAGAACTTTCTTGCATTCGATGCGCAGAATTTATGCCATTCAGTAATCTTATAAGAAATGTAAAGGTCGAACGATGAAGAAAAAGGGAACCAACTAAAAGATTGGAATCAAATTGGCAAGTTCCATGCTCTATGAAAGCTTGAAGCTGCTGGTTGAATTGTTCCAGAACAGGAAAGATTGCTTTTTATTCAATTGAAATTGGAAGCAAATTGCTACCACAAGGAAAGCTGTTGCAGAGAGGCGAGAAAATCAAATACAACACAAAAGTTTTTTTTTTTTCAGAGTGAATTCCTCGCATGATTTCATACACTAATTAATAATGGCATCCTTCACTGTCTCACTAACCTGAAGTCTGGTAGTCTTTATGCGCTCCCCAAAGATTGCTCCAGTAAGATTTGTTTTTATCAGAATCTTTCTTATTCATCATCCTTAATTTCGCTTGTTCCTATAAGAAGTTGTCAGCGCAAGGAACAATCAGAATATAGCAATAGCGATGAGTTTAAGTCATCTAGTTAGCGAAAACCATCCTATAGCAGAAATAAGCTAGTATGGAACTATGACTTGTGTCTGAGTTGAATGACAAACTGAATACTCCGGTTAAGCAATCTGAGTCGTTCAAATGATCTAAGCAAGTCTAAGAGTATGGAACTATAACTTCTAGGTATCAATAATTTTTAAGTCGAATGGTATCTCAAAACATTAGCTTAAAATAAAATGTTGATGAAAGTGAATCAAAGGGTGGGAGCTCATACCAACACCTTTGCCTGTCTTTTTTCCCACCGAGAATTTGCCTGCATCAATATTTGGTGAATATTACCAAAAAAATTCCAAACAGAGACTAACGACAAAGTGAGTAGCTATAAAGTGTGAATTAAAAATCCAAGAACATTTTCAAATAAACAAAAGCCTTAGTAAACATCATCACTTCAATACGCAATCGTGTATTGGCAACCACAGTTACTGTCTTGAAAAAGCCTTGTAATGAACAACAACAATATATCCAGATATGGAAATTTGTTTGGTCCACTAGCAATTGAAAAGATGTAGATTTTTCTTCACAATGCATGCTCAACTGGAAATTTCGCACTGCCGTTCTTAAAGTCACTACTTCAACAAAACCAATAGAGAAACACAGAAAAGAAACAAGGCAGTAACATATATGCAAGTCTCACAATTCTGAAGACATCCATTGATGCAGATCCCATTCCTGAGAGCATGAACGCCACCTGGTCATCATTGAAAAGAACTGGACTCACCAATCAAAATGCACGAGAAGAAAGGAAAACATTCATAGCACAAGCATAATTTCCCAAGTATCATTCATTTGTTGTCTTATGATAATTGCAAAATTGAAATTGCCAGCAAATACCCATGAAAAGAAATCAACACACTAACCACAGCATGGACGAGTAAACAACAAAAGATGTGAATTGTCTTCTATACATACAAGCATGGGTGTGTTAAAATGCAGCAATTTCTCTCCATTATTTAGAGAGAGACATAGAAACGTACAAATTAATACACCTGTACTAATGAGGCATATACACAGTGATACATGCATATGTAACACAAATTGGTGTACGCTTGCCGTATATGCATTCATAAAAGCACAAACACTTCTACCCTTTACAAAAGCTGCCTCTTGGATACACCTTGTTGATAGTCTAAGCACATTGTTAATGCGTCCTGGATATATAACCCATTAAAAGGGAGCTAATGATCTCAACCATCTTGAAGAAAAGAAAGTGATAAACTAATACAATAGGTATGCCTTCAGCCACTTGTACCCAATTAGTAATGCCTCTGAAAACCACATGATTCAAATATGTACTGGCCGTCAATGGCAGTGAGCAATCTTG
>JANTNU010000007.1:2493769-2510134 GCA_024752395.1 Erythroxylum havanense | reverse complement strand
TTTAGAGATAAAAATTTTGTCTTCCTTGAATTTTTCCTACAATATTTTGAGGCTTCTCTCCTTATATAAGATATAGGAGGAAAGCTAACTTGAATATAAGAGAATAACTTTTAGTTTGGAACTTTAAATTTCTTATCCATTCTAGAAATCTTGGACATGAGTTTGTATGTGAGTCCAAAGAGCTAAAGAAAATTAACTTTTGAAAAATAAATGATTTACAGTCTTGACTTCCTAGTTATAAATTTTATACAAACAAGCAAGAGCTTGCCTTAATTATATTTATATCAATGATTTTCATCCTTTGAATGATTAGTAACCATAAAATAAAGGAAGATTTATAAAGATAAAGATTGAACAAGAAGAATTTATCCCATGTTGATCTTTTTTATTTACTCTTAGATGTTTAGATAGGATTTATTAGTGAAGTATCCAAAGTTGTGCTTTAACCATATTACGGAATCAATATTTGCTTGATTTGATGTATAATTAGGTAAATTGTCATTGATGAGGGAAAAATTCTCTTAAGTGTAACATCCAACTCTCGCAGAACACATGTCCGACATCCTAAGTGATATCCGAACACGTACCTTATAAGAGTGGCATGTTAGAGCACTCACTTCACTAACTTAGTCATGGCATCATCATATAAATCATAAACATCACAATATTTTAAAACTGAATTCCTCATTTCATTTCATAAAAACCAAATTTGTATATAGTAATTTTTACAAAAGCATCTAAATATGTACATCATCAAACCTAATACAAAACACACTACATGAAAAAGGAATTATAAAAAAATTTCTATCTAATTCTTTAGTCTCAGTTGACCTAACTTTCAGCCATTTATCTGATCCAAAAGTATAAGAAATATGCTTTTTATAGAGTCTCTCTGTCATTAGTGTCCTCTCTCGGTCCTGAAATATCAACATTACAATTTTGGTAAGCTTTGTGAACTTAATGAGGTAACCATCATCGATAGTTTACTCAATTCATATAACACATCATCTTATAGAAACATGTCATTCACATTATCTCAATTGTCATATAGCATCCCATATCACAATAATCACAATTCTCACGTTCTCATTCAAATTCTAGTCAACAATAAAACATAATCAACCAAACATACATATTAAATATATATGCAATGCTCATAAGACTCATTTCTGATTATTACATTGTTGTGACTGAGTGCCTATAATTTTCCCATTTTCATTGTGGATATCGGGCTCATTGACATCTATCCCTTATCCGTTGGGGATACAGGACTCATTATATATAGCGAGCCTTTGACTCTTAATCACATTATGAGCTTTCAGCTCTTTTTCGATAGCTACTCAAGTCACCCATTATGTTTTTATGCATTCATGCAATGAAATGCATAAATCACATAAGATCAATCAATCACGTTATTTCACTTTACATATGTCATCGAACCTTGGTTCGGCATTCAAGATTTATGTTGAAAATCACTTATTTCATTCATATGCACATTCACATTTTTCTTCAAAACTTGGTTCGGTATTCAACAATCAAGTTAAGTATCACATAATCAGTCTAATTCACATTCAATGAGCACTTTCAATATATATGGTTCATGCATCAAATGCCTCGGACTTTCATAGTCCGGAATCAACACAATCAATTTCACAAAATAATCTAAAATAAAATTTATACAAACAAATAATTAAGTGAGACCGTCTAGGTTACTCACAGGTGCTCCAAAAAGCTATTGCCTTGAAATTTTGCCAATGTTTGGATGTTGACGCTTTAAATGCTCCTCTATATCATGCAATATACATTTACACATACCACAAATTTACACAAGTATATAATACTCATTTATACACATATGTATATAAATTATGTACAATGCATACTCAATGACAATCTCGGATATATTTCCTTTATTCTCTTCACATTTTCATTCAAATATCAAAACTCACCTAAGTCTAGTTCTAGCTTAGGTTTATACCTCAATAAAATAAATTTATTCTAAGTTCATCATTCAATTAATCATTCCAGCTTTTTCTCCAAACAAACTTTTGGGTCAACTTTATATGATCATTATGATAAGGAAACTGGAGTATTTAAGCATCACCTTCTTCTAAACAAATGTTCCTCTATGTATTGAGTTTATAATGACACCAAGATCATACAATTTGGTTTTTTATTCTAACAGTTATACTCCAAATACTTTGGACTAGTCTTAAACTATAATAGTACTTTATACTTAAGACATATTTTGGAATTCTTAGTGATAAAATTAAAATTTGATTCCTTCAGGAAATTTGTATCTACATGTCTCTAGTTTAATCTAAATAAAAAATCTGTCTCTAATTTAATTTAAATAAAAAATCATCTAATTTGGATATGTACAGATCAAAATATGGCCCAAATAACGAAACATGTTCAATGAAAACACTCCATTTATCGTATTCCGGCACACTTCATAATTTTCATCCTAAATTCATCAACCAATCTTTTTTTAATGAATTCATATGGCCATAAAGTTTGGCGGAGAGAAAGAAAAATGTGTTATGAGTTTGTTGATTCAAATTTCAAGTCATTTGGAGGTCGGGAGAAGAAGTTATAGTTAAAAGAATGAAGGATGTTCGAATCTGTCACGCATATTCACGATCGTGCTTGTGCACAATCGTGCACTGCAAGACGCTTCTTCAGTGTCACGATTGTGCTTTTCCAGATCTAGAGCAATGTCACAATCGTGCTTGTGACGATCGTGCATTGCCTCTTCCTTCACTTTTATCTACACGATCGTGCACTGCTTTTTCCATATTCAACTGTAGAAATTTTCTTCTTCTCTTCTCCCTCTTTTCTGCTTAATCCACCATCTCTAACTTATTTCCTCTTCTATTTCAACTCAACTCACAAACAACTCAAAATCCATGATTAATAACAAACATCAAAACAAACTATCACTTAAGATTTTTCTTTATATTTTCTGCACTTTTTCATTTTTTCTACATTTCTCTATCTCTATCAACACCTTCATTTCATCTTAAACTTATCATTTTAATTTTTTCCACATATGATTGCATCACCTTACACTTTTCCCTTAACTCTAAACTCATTCTCATTCATTTTAAACACCCAAAGACATTCATGTATATCAACACTAAAAATAGAGTATGAAACACCGTATATCCCACAATTGTTTTCTTCACTAATCCTCATTCCTTCATCACTTTTTTTGCATCACCAAAATTGCACTCCTTAATTAATCACGCATGTATCCATTTACAAACATTGAAAAATCATCAAAAAGTTATGTACGATACCCATAAAATTGAAAGCATAATTTACTTGATTTAGCAAAATTTTCAGCAATTGAGAGTGGAACAAGTACACAAAATGAACAACTTGATGTTTTGATGATGGATGAACAAAGAGAGAGTTTTGGTGGTGGGTGATTTTGGTGAAGAACAAACGAAAGAGAGAGAGAGAGCTGCAGAAATCTTCCATACTAAAATGATTGTCACGTATCACCAATGCATGTATCCCATTTGTCATCCATTAAGGCTACCATGTGTCTCACTTCCATTTGTCACTTATTACTACATTTTTCCTAGTCCAAAATATCCCAAATTTTTGAAATATCCAAAATATCACCAAAAATGCTAGATCAATCTAATACACACCAAGTCAATTTTAAGAAATAAAATCCATAATTCACATTTTAATCGTATTAAAATCATTTTTACCTAAAAAATGTCAATGAATGCATGTACAATTTTTTAAATGTTCAAAATTCCATATTCACATGTGTGTATATGCTATATTATGCATGAATATGAAATGCATTTTCTAACCTCTCAATAAACTCTCATGTACACTAATCTAGGGTCTTAACCCATAACATGGGATACGGAATGTTACATTAATTCACAATGTTATTCCTGCCTTAAATAACCTCCCTCACCTTTGCATGATTCAACAACATTATTCAAAAGATAAAAGTTCATGGATTTTATGCAAGGAATCTAGTCCATTCCAATTATCATACTAAAGTCATAATTCATTCCCATTAACTATTAAGGTCTTCATCTCATGGCTTATATAAACTTTCAGGGCAAGCATTTTGTTTAAAGATTGTGAACTATCATTCATTGTTTTCAATTCCAAAATTTATTATCTTTTAAGAAATGTAAGTGTATCCAGTTGACCAAAATGATTCTTTGTCAGTGTAAAGCCTCTGGGTTCTGTTTGCTATTAACATTTTGTTTGTTAACATTAATGGAGTGATACCAAGTTCCTCTTCTTCCTTTGATCTATAAATATCAACCTACATGAATTTTGCAATGTTTAATTTATTAACATCACTAATTTGTAAAAAGCATGATGACTTTCTCTAAAGTTTTGATCAGATTCCGTGTAAAAATTAGGTGTGAGCTCCAATAACTATATATATTATTTATACTATAACCATAAGTTGTAACATGCTACAAAGGGAGGAATTTTTTATTACAATTGTTGATTATCTTATTACCTAGAAATCACTAGATGCTGTCCTTATAATTATAATTGATATTATAAGGTATTTGAATAGAACTTAATTTATTTGAAGTCCAGTGATTCCAAATATGATTAGCCACTTCTTGAGGACCTATAAAAAAATTAATGGATTTTTCTATCGTTAATAAATTTAGATATTCTTGAAATATTGAAGTGAATCTATGAAGATCTAAATTGAGTTAAAATAAGCTCCATTAAGTAATAGTAGATCATTAGTAAATACTAGATTCAAGAGTTTTACATACTTGTATTTGCTATGATATTTAAAATTTTCTTTTTGTTCAATGTTAAAGGAAATCAACATAATAAGAACCTTAATAATTAGCTAGAACAAATAGGGAAATAGGGAGTCTCCTTGTTTAAATTTTGTAGCTCTATTGAATGTTAGTTTTGGTTCTCCATTTAAGAGTATGTAATATAAAATGGTGGAGATGCTTTGCTGAGTCCATTTTATGAAGAGAAGATGGTAGCCTAACACCTCAATATCGAGTAAAAAAACTTCATAAAAATTATATATACCAACTTTTAATTAAGTTATTTAATGATAGCTCTAAAACATTTATCACCTAGTAGAATATTCTCCTTGATAATTTTCCCATTTAATGCACTTCTGGATTAATAGATTTTTCATTACTATTTTCAACGCTAAAGTTGGCATCTTAAGGATAATTTTTTAGATTAGTCTGAATCTATAAGAGAGTTAGGATTACGTAGTATTGGGATGAGGTTGACAAAAGTCTTGTTCACTATCTTAGTATTTTCCTTATGGAAAAGAATTCTAAATAATTTTTATAACCATATCATCCACTATTCTCCATGATTTATAAAAGAAAAGTGCATTTAAATTGTTTAGACATGGCACTTTGAAGAGAGGATTGTTAATGTTTGATCTAGTGAATGGTTTGATATGGAGATCCACCTATCTTGCTGAAATTGAATGAGGGATGAATTCTCTAAGTACCTGCATAGAAGAAAATGTATTAGCAAAGCCATCTAGTTTGTCATTGAATTATTTAAAGGCCAGCCATTTGAGATCTTCTTCTTTCTAACAAGTTGGTTTTTCTACCAAAATTGCATTATAGAAAAACTTCAATTTGCTATCTACCTCCTTAAGCCATTATATTTGTGATTTATGGTTTATAAGGGAATATATGCTTCTAGAGTTTGGATAAGTTATAGTTAGGGAAATTCGTTCTTAAGTGTTGAGAGATTCACCACTTGTAGTATGATATAGCTTGTATTCCCATTAACATTGTTGCTTCGTATCCTTTGATTTTAAGTAAATAATTATTGAAAAAAAAAGAGAGATCTAATTAGGGATCTAATAGATAGGCTAGGGAACTTAATAGGAGATTGGTAAAAGAAAAAAGTGTCGCCAAAATGATATAATTTTAAGGGAAAAGAGGACATTCATTTAAAGTTAGCAAGTGCTCTATCTATTTTTTTCCCTAATAAGTCAATCCTTGTTTCACTTGTTTATATAAAGACCCTAAAATCTCTGGTTAGTGACATCAATTTGATTTAAGCAAGTTTAGATTATTACTTGAGTTCCTAGGATTTAGCTTTCTTGGCTTACACTTTATTTGAGAATAAAATGTTAATGAAGTTACTTGCAATTAACCAAGGGTTCAAGTTAGTATAGTGTATCTATTTAAGGGGAAGTTGTTATGTCGCTTATTTATAAAATTGGAGAAAGTTTGTGTATAAAATATGTTATGAGGGTTAATATGAATTTTTATAAACTCAGATAACACTATTGATTAAGTTATAGTTTCTACTATGATTTCTGGATTAATCTTAACTCATTTTTCTTTTCCAAAGATTTTTACCGGAGTTTTAAGCTTAAGGCTATGAAATCGTGACACTAATCTTAAAAAAGTATTCTTGAATTTTTTTTAGTTTGTCTTTAAAAATTAATAAACAAGTCTTCATTTCTTTCCTTATTTTGATTTTTAATATTAATTTTAGTATTTTCTTTAATCAATTTCATTTTGCTTCCTAAATTTTTTCTCTATAAAAGCTAGTAAAAGTTTCCCATGTAAGATTTAACTAAAGAAAGATTGATTAATCAAAAAATAATTTAAAATAATCATCATGCTTTAACCTCATGCTTTATCTGTCTTAATCCCCCCTTATGATAATAATTATAATGTGACGTATAAATTTTTTAATAATATTTTACTATATATCTAATAATTAGGTATCACATATTTTTAAGATCTATACTAGGAAAAACTCATTTGCGCTTCATTTTAAGAGGATCACAATCTAAATGATAGTTTCTTTTAAATTAATCGGGTAATAAGCTTAACTAATAATTAATTTATGATGCATGAGCCAATAAATGGAAAAAGAATAAGTGAGTGATCACATTTCAAAAGAATGAAACAATCATAGTATATAATGGTAAATAAGTAAAATGACAAGCCCAAATCATTTAGAAGAAATTCAATTCAAGTTTATGTTTAAGTTTAAATAATCCAAGTCAATTAGTCTAAACCATGATTATACCAAACTTCAAAGCTTGAGGACAAGCCTTAAGTTTTAAGTCACTAATTTTATACTTTTTCACTTATAAATCAAATACAAAATTCATTTAAAACCTTAGGAACTAAGTTACAAGGCTTATGCACCCCTTATTTCTTTTCTTATGTTTAAAGACCTTATATTCATTATAAGCATTTATTTTTTAAATTCAAGCCTTAGACTTAGGTTTAGTTGTATTAGGTTCATTTCAATCCTTATGATAACACTTTAGGCATTTTCTTCGCTTCGAAGCCCTTAGATCCATTTTAGGTATTCCTAGTATTCAACTATATATGTTATTTTCAATTCTTCATTTTGATTTTTTAATTAAATAATGCTTACATGTAGTAAATTTAATTTGAACTCTACAAATTTGCAAAACCTTTCGAGATTTGGGTAACCTCTTATATAGATAAAATAAGGTACATAACACCTTCTATATTTTACAAATTAGCCATCTAATTCTTTTGATTGCTAGGACTCCCAATTTCTTTCTTTAGGATTTTTCTCTATCTTCCTTACTAAGGTAAGTGGTGACCAATACATCAACTAATATTACAATAAACTCTTGAAACGTCAAATTTAATAACGTTAACCTATATTGGTCGATCACTAACATATATAAGTCAGCTAATCCCTTAGAACACATTATTTTAACAACTTTAAATGCTCAAACTCAATTTGTTTAATATAAATTATGATTTAAGTACTTCCCAAAATGTTCCTTAAAGAGTGTTTAGAAAATCAAAGACTTTTCTATCAAAACCAAAAGCTTCAATGTCTCTTAATAAGTGAAAAGACTATGCAATAAAGTGATATGAAATGTTTTTGCATAGTGAGTCTTTTAGAACATCAATTGACTAAATGAGACTACAATTAACATGACAAATCAAAGAATGATCTTGATGTTCCTTATTCTTTTTTAATTTTTAACTTGGTCTCCACTTTGTAAGTTATAAACTTTGCCTTTTATTTTATCAATTTCATGAACTACTTTCTTGAGTTTATGATTATATCTTGCTCTCATGTTCCTTCTTATCAAAATATCAAATCCATATTTATGTTTTTTATTACTAAAATATCAATTAATTGAGTAATCAACCTTTTAAAACCTTAATAACACAGTTTAAGAGGTTATTTTTCATGAGATAGGATGTCCATTTATCAGCCACATTAGCAAAAACTAATATTGGGAATTTTTAAGGTTTTAAAAGGTTGATCACTTAATTAAAAATTATAAAAACTTGGGCACTGAATTGAAAAATCTCAAAATGTTGAGTACTTTATAATTGGTTATCTCTTTTTTTTTAAATACAAACTTTACTTTTTACCTTATCATTTCTTTAATGTTTATTTTAAAGTCTTTTATGTTTCTAAAGTATTTTGGTTTCCCATTTCTTTATCTTGATAAAAAAAGAGGAGAAAAATTTCAATCATAATTGCATTTTTAAGGATTATAAATTATTTCACAATTTTTTTGGAAATTCTATTTCACAATTCTTATATTGCATTATATTTAGTACTTTATATTGACTAACCCCTTTCTAGTTTCATTTTACTAAAAGTTTGTTATTATACATAAAACCAACATGGAGGAGCTATTTATTAGAAAGGGTGGGAATTGGAGGTTCTAGACATCCTAAAAATCATCAATCCTTAATTTGTAGTTTTAAATCCATCTAATATAGTCTTTCTTTACAAAACTTCTTAAATAAAATCATGCTTGTACTAATCTGTAATATGCAGTACAAACATTGTTACGTACCCAGGATCTACTTGAAAGGATTAAAATCAAAGGTAATGTGGAACACCTGATTTTGGTTCCATCTCTAATTTTGATGTCGATTCCGAGCTCCAAACGATCACGAATCTCCCAGGACTTTTATAGAAAGTGTTTATTGAGACACGGGTTAATTCTTTCTATAGTTTTCTCAATACGTAAACTCTCTTAATGGGTCAGAGATTCCTTATGCTTACAATTGATATGAGCAATTGTAGGAGACCTTTACCTTTATATAGCTTTCATATCGAGCTTTCTCATCACAAGACCGATATGAGTCTGGTCTGCACTAATTGGGACCTATTTTTTACCTGAACTTCGACCGATTAATCTAGATCATTTATTAGGCCACTTTATTAACTTTATCTAGATCAAATTACGTAATTTAAATAATAATTTATTTAAAAACTAAAAATGTAATTAATAGTTGTTCAACTTTATGGGAAAGGACAAAATTGTCCAACAATCTCCCCTTTGGACAAGCATTAATTGCAATTTTGACTCTAGTTTAAAAACAGTTTAAAAACTCGGTTAAGTCATGCTACTAAATTAGTCGACTAAGTTTTAAAACAAAACATTTGATCCAAAGATAAAGAAAGTCTATCATTCTGTCCTGTAAGACTTTCGATACCGAAAAGTATCAAATACATTTGTCATGTGTAACACAGATCCAATACAATCACGTATACCTAATACCTCACTAACATGAATGGAAAAATGGAGTGTGGCAAACTAGGATGATACCTTTATGATCTAAATTATATCATCTTTGTTTATACGTCTCGATTTCTCCAACTTTACACTAAACTGCATGTGCTAAACTATATTAGAGAAATCTTGTTTTCTCTCACCGAATGCTAAACAGCAATAGAAAAAACTTGTTTCCTCTTACCAAATGCTAACCCGCATTAGAGAAAACCTTTATGCTCTTCAACTAAATGCTAAACTACATTAGACAACACCTTTATGAGATTAAAAATTTATATCCCCCTATGTCATGTCAAATTCACGGATATCTATACTAAAATTGTATGCGTCTAAATGACACAGGCATAAGGTCAATCTATATATATGCCCAGTAATCTTAAATGCTTAAAATCAACACAAATCTTAAGACTTTTATACGTATTATGACAATGTATGAAAACACGTATTATTGAGGATAAACAATGATCATCTTTATTGATGAACCATCATACTATCATAATATATCAAAATGTACAAATGTACATGGAGCAAACATAACAAACCGCTAACTAAAGGTGTCTAAAGATGTCAAAACACCCATATTGTATTCTTATGTCACAAACACAAGTGGGTGAAGTTCTTTAATTAAAGAATTGACTTACAGTTCCTCAGTCTTTAAATACTCCAAACCTTAATGTCACCTTTTCGTATCAACACCTTTATGACCAAATAATTGATCTTTAATTGCTACGACCTTGTGCTATTCTTTGTTGTTATTAAACAACATGATAAGAAAATTACCATAGTATAACCAAATGAGTCTAGCCACTGAGTCAACCACAGATAACTCAAAAATCAAGTTTCTGAGCTTAAATGTTTGTGAAGTAGCCTCATAGCATACACTCTGCATGCAAGTCGAAGAAGTTACTCGTGTCTACTTGACATACTCTCAGGACATTGTACCATCTGCAAACTTAAAACTATAACTTTAAGAGGACTTTTGATCATCCAGATACATAACTAAAATCTGAATCTGAATTCCCTACGAGGTTTAGTTTTTTGACTTTTCTTTATGAATGTTGAGATATATCCCCATAAACATGAATATTTAGGAGAGAAGATGCTACACTAAGGTCCTTTATTTCAAAGTTCTTGAACAAAAGTTGCTCAACCTCATACAATATTGTCAAGTAATTTGACATGAGCAATATATCATCCATATGTAGTAATAGGAAGATAACTTTGCTCCCCTTGACCTTATAGTACAAGCACCTTTTTAATTTTATTTTATATGAAGTTGAAAGAGGCCACAACCTCATCAAATGTAAGGTATTACTTTTAGGAAGGTTTGATGTAAACCATATATTGATCTGCATAACTTGCAAATCATGTCAGTCCCTTCTAAATCCTAGGATCCCTTAGCTTGTACCATATAGATCACTTTATAAAGGTCTTTATTCAAGAAAGCAATTTTGACAGCCATCTGATGTAACTTTATATCATTATGAGCTACAATTGCTTAATCACTCAAAATGTTTCCTTTGAGGATACGAGAGAAATGTAACATAAAGTCAACCATTTGTCAACTGAGCGAGCCTATAAGCTGAACTTTCTCCTATAATCCTTTAGGTCTAAAAATTTCATTTACAACTAATGAGTTTGCAGTTTCATTGCAAATCAACTAGCTCCCAGACCTTACTATGTTCCATGACTTGTATCGCTTCATTCGTCGCATCCCACCACACAGCTACATTGGGTCTAGAAATAGCTTCTATAAAAGTAACTACATCTGTAACATGTCTAATAACATAGTCCTATACACCTGATAGACTATGTAATCAGATGGGATAGCAGGTTGTCTCACTCTAGTGGATTTACTTAACTGTATTATATCTTGTACCTCTAGGAATCTTTGTGTCTACAGGTATGGATTCATGTTCCTATACAGGAATGGTACAAAGACCTAAATCTACTAGACATAACTGTATGAGTAGCGGGTACATGATAATTGTAGTATCCACCCTACTATCATCTGAAGGGTCAAGGGGCCCACTATCATTATAGACATTTATTCCAAAACTTTAGTTGTTTGTGATTCCACTATTCTGGTCCTTCCTTCTCTACTAATAAAAGTTATAGCCTTAAAGTGGTCGAGATATCTTATTAAATAGCAATGAGGGGAACGAGCATGCAAGCTTTCTTTTTAAGGATTATACTACCTCAGTAAGGCAGCCTCTTACATAAATGTGTGCAAGATTGGGTTTTCAAGTTTTTAAATAATTAGGTAGATTAGTCCTACTCTGCATTGACTTTTTCAATTCCTTTAGGTTGCAGTTATGCCTTTCGACAATACACCATTTTGCTCAGAACTACTCGGCATAGTGAATTAAGTCACTATTCCAATTGATTCTAAATATTTGGCAAACAGACCTTTTAAAGTCCTAAAACACCAAGTTTGTCACGATATTCTCCTCCACGATTAAATTTGACTATCTTGATGAATATTTCCAATTGGTTTTCAACCTTCAGTCTTTAAGCAAGAACACATAACTGTGATGGGAATAATCATCAACAAATGTCAAAATATATTTATAATTGCACAATGCAACTTTATAAGGTCTATCGATGTCTTTATGTATCAGACTCAACAAGTCAGAAGTATGAGTTGATCTCAATATCCTTATTAGTCAACTTACCCTAGCAACAGTCAGCACATGTTCCCCGATCATCATAATCTAGAATTGAGAAATGCTTTCCTTGACTAATCTCTCAACCCTAGCTCTAGAAATATGGCTTAAACTTTTATGCCACACCATGTATGACTTCTCATTCATCAGGTCCTTCATTTCATAACTTGTTTAGCAAGATACAAAAAATTATTTATCTAATTCTAGGTAAGACAGATTCTATACAAATTATATAAAAAAAAGGTTATATCATTATGTTCTGCATTAAACAACTATACAATAGAAGTATTAAATACAAAACACTAACCCTCTTTGTCCACATTGATCAAAAGATCATATATACAATGTGTCGTGTAAAAACTCAAATGAATCTTACAGCAAGGTTCAGTACATACATTCCTTATAGATATTACTTTCACGTCTTCATTGTTGCGAACCATTAGCTTCTTCCCTTTATTTAGCTTTATCCTTAATGTGAACCTTTACATTGTGGAAGGGCCTTAATCAGACGCATGCTCCATTAAATAGCCCCCATGTACTTAATACAACTATCATAAATTAGATTCATAATTGACGAGCCAAAGAGTAAGCTGATGGTCTCAGTCTTTTCTTTTAAACCTTATACTACTAGTTTCTTTATATCTCTAAGACCTTTACCAGCTCTAGTTTGACCGACTTCAGCATGTGGAGAAGATTTGAATTTTCTACTTTTAAATTTAGCGAGCTTCATCTTTGTCTTTCCTTTAGTCGCTTCGAGGGATGTGGGAGTAGTAAACTTAAGTTTCTCTTCCTTAGTAATGCAATGGGCTATCAAAGCATTGAAGTCCTATCTGCTGTGAAGATTAATTATTCTCAATATGTACTCTATTACTCCCCTTTTCTCCCGTATACCTTATGGAGAATAATTCCTTAATCAAGGCACTTGTCTCAACACTAAATGAGACCAAATACTTCTGGGAGACATTATCAAGAAACTCCTTTCCTATATTTGTGTCAGGAAGTCCACTTAATAGATGGTTAGGAATGGATCTCTTAATGGTCACCGGATATAATCTGTTAGACCGATCCCAAGTTTCACAGGCTTCTTTATGAACCCTCGAGTTCATGGATGTCGGTGGACATATCCGTCCTTATGGTCATATGAACCACAGTTATCTCCATAGCATTCAATACATCCTCGGTCCACTTCTTTGAATTGAAACAAGTCAAGGTTTCAATGGTGACACTGATTTTGTTGACTAAAAATGTGACTTCAAGATGATAATCTTTAAATCACCACAAATATAGGACAATAATGATACTCAGGGCCATTAAATAGTATCTTTACTAAAAATTCGATCACACATATTATGAAATACCTTTGAGCTGAATACATAATATATGCAATTATATCTTCAAATAAAAGCAATCAGAGTACAAACTATCAACTCTTGTGACACTATCACCTTTGGGTGAATAGATCACTTGAGCAATAATTTTCCTCCATCTAATGTCTTTATGAACATCTAAAATGTTATGTAAGGCCAACACCTTTGGGCAGAATAACTAAACATAAAATCAGAGACATCCCCTAATATGTAAGCAAAACAATTCAAAATACTGACTTGAAAGGCCACTTTGATAACTACATTCTCATCAATACTCAAAAAATCCATAAACACAAGAGATACATCTTTATGTTATCTTTACATCCTTTATGGGCATATAGTATGTGACATTGCAACATCCATAAATGTAAAAAAGTCGAATACACAGTCTTATTGTCACACACGCGTGTTGAAGACACTTAAACTTCATTTGAGACTTTCGTAAAAGAAAAATCTCAATAGAGTGACTATTATGTGTCACTGAACATTGAACCGACCACCCAAGACGCGAAAACCTCATGTATCTCCCTTATGGCAAGTTCGTTGTATGAAAATTCACTCAAAACTGGCTTCAAAATGTCTCAATTCTTTTTTTGATCGAGTATCATGTAATCTCGACTACTGAACATGAGACCCGAGACACAAGAACCTCATGTATCTCCCTCAAATGATGTCCGAAGCATGAAAATTCATTCGAAATCAGATTCATAATACCTTAATTTCTTTTTCTAGAGTTAAACTTTAATTTCTTACTAATGTAATAAATCCAGAAAAATGGAAAAACTTACTTTATAAATTTCATGGACCCAGAAAGTGACCCAAAATATCCCGAGAACTTACAGAAAATTTGGAATTTTTGTGTTTTCTTTTTAAAATTATTGTAGATCTATACGACTGACGTGTGGCGAGGGGCCGCGCTTCCCACGTGTAAACGTGCATCTACTGCATGTGCCGCCACGTGTCCCCCCATCCGACCTGCAACGTGGATGGCTTAGATTGGCCTGTGTGTTCGCACATTCCAGTCATACGTCGACACCCTGAGCTATATGCACCCGACAGTTTTTCACCCACCGATCTGGGATCCCATTTTTTGCTTTGTTTGGCCCATTTTTACCCATTTTTCATAGCTAGCCTTATGTATACTACTTTTACGTAATTATATACATAAAAAACTGAAAAATGAATCAAAAATCGAGGAAACCCATATGAGATGAAAAATAAAAAAACCTTCGTTTCTGACAATCCGATCATGTAACCGCTTTGACACCACATGTAATACGTAGTACATACCTCATTACGTACTCAAGATCTACATGAAAGGGTTAAAAAAGAAGATAATGCGAAATACCTGATTTCGGTTCTATCTTTGATTTCGATGCTGATTCTGAGCTCCAAACAATCGCGAACCTCCTAGGATCTTTACAGAAAGTGTTTACCGAGACACGAACTAAGTCTTTCAACAGTTTTCTCAATACATAAGCTCTCTTAATGGATCAGAGATTTCTTATGCTTACGATTGATATGAACAAATACAGGAGATCTTAACCTTTATATAGCTTCTATATCAAGTTTTCTCATTACAAGGCAGATATGAGTCCAATCTACACTAATTGGGACTCATTTTCTACCTGAACTACGACCTATTAATTTAGATCATTTATTGGGCTATTTTTTTATCTTTATCTGGATCAAATTATGTAACTTAATCAATAATTTATTTAAAAACCAAAAATGTAATTAATAATTGTCCAATTTTATGGGAAAGGACAAAATTGTCCAATAGATCAATGGTATCACTTCAATGAATCAGAATTCAAATTATTATTTATATGTCCTATAAAAATACCAAAGTCTTTTCATTTTATTCATTATAGCCCTACACAATCTTGATACAGTTAAAAGATGGTGAGTCTCCTTTTAATCTAAAATCTTGTAATCACGTTAGAAAAAGAACCTAAATAGACAAAATGAACATAGAATGTCTTGATAACCTCTTCAAACAGATTATCATAAGCCAACTTCTAAAGGGAGGTGAATAACTGAAAAAATTACTTCCTTTATAATTACTTACATTATAATTGAAAAACTGAAGAGGGTAGTAGTTTTGCGAACTTTCCGATTCGTTTATGACAAACAAAAAAATCAGAAAAATTAAGAAAACCAAAAATAAATCAACATAAAAAATTTGGTAACACAGTTCGACACACCTTGCTTACATCTGCGGGCTCTCGCCCAGCTTAATAACTTTCACTGAAATACAATATATTTACCCAAGGCTTTATTGAGCCGATACTACTCAACCCTTAATATTATCTCTTAATCTCACTTCCCGTAAAAGAATTTCACACCCAATAATACGACCGCCTTGTACTAATCTCAACAAAGAATCTTTCACACACTGTTTACTAATAAAGATAATTAATCGAATAGCTCAAGTGATTAAAATAACTAGAAACAAAGACGAATAAACTTAAAATAAAAAAACAACTTCCCAAAAGGTTCATGTAACACCCCACTCCCGCATGGTGATATCCGAATCCGTGCCCTGCGAGGATGGCGTGCTACATCACTCAGTCCAAACTCAGTATAAATTTTTTTGAAAACACAAACATACACTATGCGAAAATCAATTAACGTTCACAATCACTAGTAAGTACAATGACCACGGGGGTCCTTTTCATAGATACAAATTAATTTAGTCCGTCGACTTTACAAATTGACCTAATCATTTGTACAAAAATTCAGAAAATACAATTTTATACAGAATTTATCAGACACTAAT
>JANTNU010000007.1:2449022-2461636 GCA_024752395.1 Erythroxylum havanense | reverse complement strand
TGTCTTAATTCAAAATTGTACGATGCATGATCATGATTTTCCAGCGCTCTAATCCAATTCCGCTATCTCTCGCTTCATAACCAAAATTTCACTATTCACTAGGTCCATAATATCCATCGATTTCATAATTCTCCAATTTAAACTCAAATTAGTCAAAACATAACTCTTAGGTCGCACTTGAAGCTAAAATTGACTCACTTTCGATAATTGCAATCTCACCCATTAAAATTCGAACTCTCAATCTTTACCACAATTGTAGATCTCTTTCTCTAGTTCATAACGAATCATGGATCACCTCAATTGGAGGTCTACACTAAAATTTATGCCTTAAAAACCAATTTAATCTCTCAAAAATTTCTACCCCTCGCCGCGACGTAGGAGCCCTCGTCGCGGCGTGCAACAGGTCGCTCGCCGCGGCGTAGGAACGTTCACCGCAGCGAACACTCCTTTGCACCTCGCCGTGACGTCTACTAATCCACTCGTCGCGGCGCAAAACATATTCGCTCGCCGCGACGTCTCGGGTGGCTCGCCGCGGCGAGCACGCGTTTTCTCATCGCGGCGCAACCTGTTTTAGACGTCGCGACGTGCGGGATGCACCTTCTTCTCCGATCGACTTTTTCCGCCATTTTCACTCTTAAAACCACCATTAACTCACTCTAACTACCCAAACTAACACATTAACACCATAAATGCAACAACCACAATAAATAACAACATTAAACTCAATAAAACTTACCAAATCGCAGATCGATCGATAATCCTAATTTCCAAAAATCTCAACTCCTTCCCCTTCCTTCCACAACCACGATGAACCTTCAATAACTAGCTCAACCTCAATATCTCTAACGCTCCAGAAATTCTTCAACCGCAATAAAGAGAAACCAACAAAAATCTCCAAGGGGGAAAGGGTGAAATCGTCGACGGGGGAGGAATAGAAAGGAGAAGGAAATTTGCTTATCTCCAAATTCAAAACCTAATATATATATATAAGGGATTGATCTCAACTTAAAACTTATAAGACTAAGTCCTCAAGATTATTAGATTTCAATCTCTAATTTCAATGGCTCATCATAATAATTCCTAAACTCACAAATATAAATTTTCCAAGCCATTTACCACTCACTTTCGGAACCGAAATCTAAAACATCAGTCTCTAGGCCATTTTCCCGGTCCGAACTCATAACTCTAAAAATTCCAGAAAAATTTCCATAATTCCTCAAAAATGTAAAACACTCGATCCTATACTCCAATTTCAATTTCAATTTCCAATTCCATACATTCAATTCTTACTCTAACTCAACTATACAACTCAATTACTCTTAAATTCTCAATCAAGTCACAATTTAACCAATTTAACTATTCAATTCAAATATTCCTTAATTCCCAATAACTCATTCCTCACATAATTTTCTCGAAATTCACAATTCAACTCATAATCACAATTAAATGCTGGAACAATCATGAATGCATGTCACTATGTATGCATGTGAAATTAACTCATTTATCACTGATGCAGAGGCAAAAATACACGTGCAGTTCAATTATGAATGCACCCGATGCTAACCCATCCAAATTACCGATATGCCCATCACATCGATAACGGGATGTTATACTTAATATCTCAGATTATTCAAAATTTTCACTTCCAGTTTCAATAATACATATACCGGACCATAACGATATTTCCTAAACATATCCATGTAACACTGTGTGAATCCGAAACATCTTTTATTGGTAATACTAGCTCATAAATCCATGGTCCTATTCTCACAATAGTTTCATATGGATCAATTTATGTCGGGCTTAGTTCCCCCTTTTTTCCTAACCCGATCACACCTTTATCTCTATCTAAGCACATCTTTGCAAGTTGACAATACATCTTTGTCAGATCATATCATTATTTCTTAGCATATTCATATATCTCCTACTATGACATCTTTTCATCAATAACACTAACTCATACTAATTTCTTGCAAATCAATTCATATCAAGCTTAACACACCTTACCAAGGTGATACTCTTAGAAATAATTCATGTTTCCTTTAATTTCCACATCACTTCAATGTTAATACACTCCATTCTTATGTCTATCTCACGATATTCCATAACCTCGATGTTGATACATCAATTCATTCATTTTTTGTAAGTCACTTAATTTCTATTGCAGATTCATTTCACACACTAACAGTATCTCGAATCAATTATGGCCTTTAATCATTTTTAGGTCCTCTTCATTTCAATGTAAAGGTGAACGTCCCTTTTTCGTCATATAACGCCTCATACAGTATCCTAACGATATTACTATGATAGTGATTGATATGCTTAAATTCTATTAAAACCGTACATTAACCTCATAATCCTATGAACTCTAAAATATAAGTGTTTAAACATATTCCCGATAGTTAAGACAGTTGACAATTCAAACACTCGGTCACTTGTTTACACATCCTTAATAGTTAAATACTATTTCGACGTATTCCTACTAGGATGTCTAGCTTGGGCTGTTATTGGAGCTTTCTCTAGTAATCTCTTCATTCAATTATCTTTATTAGGACACATCCTTTTTGATTCAGTCACTAAATATCATTTTCCAATTCAAACTCAAATTTGGATTCATTTTTGATTCCTCAATAAGGTTCACAATTTTTCAAATTCTCAATTTAGGCTTTTCTAATCTTTTCACATGAAACCGATCTTAAATTCAATAGCCAAGAGTACTTTGATTTGCCTAAAATTCATCTCAACTTCTATGCTTTTCATTGCACTTGGATTTGTAACCTCAATACCTGAATTTATGTTACACCATTATTGAATTTTCTATTCAATGCATCAATTTACAACACTAGCTTTACGGGAAAATACTCATTTGCTTAATCAAAATCTTTTAGTAACTCTATTCATGGTCTCAACCTTATATTCGGATCTTTCAAAGTCTATACTTACCTCAAACTTTAATGATCTGTATATTTTTATATAGATCCAAAATGTTTCACTGTACGTATTATGTCTCCAAACTTTCAAAGTAGTCACTATAACAACAAGTTATAAATCTTGTATCAAATAAGCAGCTCATAAGACTTTAATTGTCTCAATGCATATAAAATCACTTTATTATGCTACATTAGATTTCATCCTATTCTCTGATGTGAAACATCATTTTATGCTACATAATCTCAAATTCCAAATGATATTATTATCATTGGTGTTATAATTCCTCAAAATTCTCTTTACATTCATTACTGATACGGTTCACACATTTTTTCTCAAACATTTTAATCACGGGATAAGATCAGTAAAAACACCTTAACAGTCTCTAGTAGTATCCAACATACAACTAGTTCTAAAGAACTTCGAATCTCTTATATATTCTTTGTAGTTTCTTACTTCTTCATTACCTCTATTTCCTTGGGTTTCCCAATACGTCATATTTAGTTACTATAAGATCCAACATTTTATTTAATCAAGCAAAAGTTCACTCCTATTGAACTTGGTATATAATTGTTTTTACCTTCATGATATGTAAGATTTATCCTCAAGTTTCACAAATATGCTCTTTACTTTTCGAATACACTCTATATATAATTTATACTCATAGTCACTATTTGATCCAGTTTTACTTGGATCACTATAATTTTCAATACTATAATACTATTGGGGGTATTGTTAACTCCAACAGATACAACCCAAAACTCTTTGTGCCTATAATTGTTCTCGTAATTCATTAAGAATCTATTCCTCAATGAAGTAATATTATCTTATGTTATTTTTGGCTTCCCAATTAACTCCTTTTCATGAATGATTGTCTCAAATCATTTTATTTTCTCTTATTTTCATATGAATTTATTCTAACGTGCTCATTTGTTCTAGTTTCTCCACATATTTCAATTCAATTGCAAAATTAACTTCCTGTGTTGGTAACACATTCATCATATCTAATTTGTATCTCTTATACTTAATGTCACCTCAATTTCAAGAATCCATCCACCTAGTTGGATACTTAACATCAACAAAAATGCATACACTCTCAGTAGCATATTCTACATCATATCCTTAAGTCTCCGTTAGGATTAGGACTCCAATATTCACTTTTGATTCATTACAGATTCATTTCCGATTTGTTTCCTCATTGATCATTCTTAAAAATAAACTATCTGATATACTTAACCTAATTCGGTGAAATTCTTGTTCTTCAAAAGAAGACTTTTTGCTACTATCATCTATATTGTTCATGTAACCTTTATCAATCCACTGCTATCACTGTTGCTGATCAGACATTCTTTGTAATCTCTAGGAAGTTAATTTCTATCATAACTTATATGATAACAATATCCTTTCTGATAAGGCTTTGTAAAGCATCAAGCAATTCATTTACCCTTATACCTTGGTATATATCATCAAGATCATTCCATCTTTTTCCAGAGATGTCCTTTAAGATAATTCACCAATTAACAACTTATATTCAGGATACCTTAATCTCATTTGATTCAAGACAACAATTTTTCTTTTGTATCTGTCCTCGATCATGGGGACTGTTCCACGATTGTGACCTTCTTCTTTTGTCACAAAATTCATCACCTATAGTAGCATCACTAATAACCTCAATCTATTCTCTATTGATTACTATTTGCACTTTCATGTATTACTATAATTCATCTTAGACTTTGACCTATGGGAACTATGACTAACAATACTCAATAAGTATTAGATTGCTTCCTATATTATCCCACACATATAATACACATGTGCCCACTATTCTCACTTGTTATGATAATCCCATTATCAGATATGTACTCATGATAACAAACTAACTTAACTTTGGGGGCTTTTGCTTACCTCTTTCTCATTGTTGCATAAAATCCTATCTTATATGTATTTCTAATTTCCTCTTTACTAAACATCATTCATCTCCTATACAATCAATTTTATCTATTTCTTTTATGTATCCTCAATCAATTCAAAATTATCGATGAATAACCATTATGAAATTCTGGTCTTAATTCCCCTAATATCTTCTTATACTGAATTATAAACTCTTGTCACGATGAGCACATATCAATTTCGATTCCAAATTCATCTTCTTACAATCATAACAAATTTATGTTTTCATTACCATCTACTTATATACTTTAATCTCCTCATTTCTACTCATATCCCTATTTTCCTCAAACGATTTATAACAATACATTCACATTTATATCATATTCGAGAATACATCATCACAGTACAATCTTGGTGTCATATTCAATAATACATCCACCAATACAATTATGTTAAATCTTTGTCTGTCATATCCAATCATATACTATTTCTCATTTTTAAATATCCACAACTTCCATTTTCTCACATTTTGACATATCATCACTTTTCTCACTATTTCTATTAGCTTAAGCACTTAACATATGCTCATGCGTGTGACTCATGCTCATATGACTCAGACAAGGGATTAGTTGTTACTATCTGCTATGACATGTCTAAAATGCATATAACTTGACACATTTCAAAAAATGCCCATATAAGATAGTAATTCTGGGCTCTGATACCATATAAATGTAGCACCTCACTCCCGCAAGACATGCACTTGACTTCTTGCATGATATCCGAGTTCGTGCCCCGCAAGGATGGCATGCTAGCACACTCAGTCAGTCAAACACTTGAAACTCAGTACAAAATTTTCAAAATTTACACACGCGTATGCAAACATCAATAATCGAAACGACCCATTTTAATCATAAACTTATTCAATCATAGCCATACAATCATTAGAATTTCAATGCCATTTTAGCCCATTACAAAAACAGAAGACTTGTATTCATAAATTCATTACACTTCAAAATCATTTGCTAACATTTCTAATTTGGAAAGTTGATATAGAACAGAATTATTTACATACTCATGATACAATCATTACTGAAAACACAATCTGACATAAATACAAGAAATAAGAATGCAAACGTGAACTGATCCCAACCCCTATCCTATACTTTTATGTTGTAGATATACTTTCGTTTGCCTAACGGATTATTCTTCTGATCCTGAAAAATATTTGCAAATTTTGAGTGAGTTTTGCAAAATCAATAAGTGACCATCATCGATGGCTCACCCAGTCACATAATACATAATCCACATTCACATCATATCACATTTCACATTTTATGGAATATAATCATTCATATTATGCATATGTAGTGTGCATGAGACCCACTTTTTAGTTGTTAATTTGTTGTAATCGAGTGCCTAAATTGTCCCATATAGGGCTCATTAATAAATGTCCCATATAGGACTCATTATACGTTGTGCCTGAGGCTTTGAATCACTTTTGAGTTCGAGGCCCTTTTTCACACGTTGAGCTTTAAGCTCTGATCGGTGGCTACTCTGGTCACAACAGCTATTATGTTTCAGGCATTCATGACATGGAATGCATCAATTACATTTGCATATTCTCATTCACTCACATTCACATATCATCGGACCTTAGTCCGACATTCAACATTAAAGTTGAGAATCACACTTTCATTCATATGCAAATGCACATTCAAAAACACACTTGTCATTGGACCGTAGTCTGACATTTAACAATAATATTATGCACACTTATTTCATCTCATTCACATACAAGTAGCACTTCAGTATCACAATCATCGAACCTTCTGTCCGGAAATCAACACAATCATTCACATCTATATAAGCATTCAATAGTTAATTAAATACAAAATTCAAATAACAAACAATAAAGTAAGACCATCTCGGTTTACTCACAGTATGCTCCAAATTAGCACTAGCTTCAAGATCTGGAAACATTTGATTACAGACGTTCATCCTGTACATCAAAATTATGCAATACACACGATGCACACATTAATAATTGCACAATTATAAGTATTCATTTATGCACAAGTGTGTATATAAAATATGTACCATGCATACTCATGACAATCCTGGGTATCTTTCCCTTATTCTCATCACTTTATCAGTCTTATATTAAAACTCATATAAGTAATATTTATACTTAGGTGTATGCCTCACTAAAACCATTAAAATCGCATTTCATTTCTCATTGAATCCCTTCAGAGTTTTCCATGACACACTTTCAGTCTACTATTTTCATTCAATTAGAAAGTGAAACTGATCAAATTTGGTCATACTCTCTTCTAGAAATGTGTTCTTCTATGTCTTATCTTTCCATTGACACTAAAATCACTCAATTTGGTTTAGTAATGTGAAAGTTATACTCGAAATAGTTTAGGACTATTTTTATTCAGAGACAGTACCCTATACTCAACTTTCACCCAGAAATTGAAACTCTTAGAGTCCGATTCATAATTTTATTTCTTCAGATAATTTCTATCTCTGTGTCTCTAGTTTACGTTAAATTAAAAATCAACTCATTTAGATAACTACATAAGAAGATATTTCCAAAATAGTAAAATATGTTCAGTGTAGAAAAAGTTCACCGTGGCGAACTCCTCCAGAAAGAAATTCCCACGAAAATTTCACAAGTTCGCTGTTGCAAACTTTACCTGAAAGAAATACTTACTAAAATCTTTCAAGTTCAATGCGACAAACTTCCAAAAGTTTGCCCCGACAAAAATACACAGACGCAAACCCAGTTTTCCACCAACTTCAGTTCAGATTTTTCCCATTCACAACTTATACTAATATCACCTTTTCTACTTCATTTACTCCTCATTCTTAATTCTATTTCAACTCAATATCATCCACAAACAATTCTTAATCCATTAAAGATCATTCACAATTACAAACACAAGGCATTTATCCATGCATTATATCACTCATGTTCGTCATACATTAAACACCATCATATGCCATTTAACTCTAACAATCATCACAAATGCTTCAATTACCCAAACCTATAATATTTAACAAGCTACTTACTTGATTTTGCTTCCAAATCTTCAAAACAACACTAACCCTAGCTCCCCAAGCATCATACGTTCATCATCTTGAAGGAGGTAAGGATAGGTTTTTCTTGAGGCAAATAGAAGAACCATTAAGATTGAAATAACAACTGAAAGATGGAAGCAACCAGTGGGATTTAATTTGTCGAAAAATTAATCAAGTGACATAGTTGAGACTAAAGTGTAGACAACTTTATGTTCTTGTGTGAGGATATCTAGGAATAACGAACTTAGTTTTAGACTTCTTGTGTTTAAACACCTTTTATTCTGAATTATTTATGAACCAAGTGGGTGACTCGAATTTAGAAGAGAAGGGAACACCCATGAACATTGGGTTTGACTTGCTTAAGTGAAGTATTTCCTAAATCAATCCACCGTTACAATTTTATTTTTAGTGTCCAATCCAATTGAAATCTCATACCTTAACCGATTTCTGTCATTTAGTTAAATCTATGTGATTTTTAATTCATACCTTGCATTTTTTCATATTTCCTTGAATTGTTTACATTTATTTTATTTTCAAATCAATCAATTCTTGATCGTTCGAGTAACTTTTCATCGTTTAATTTAATTTTCGTACGTATTGGAATTTCCCTTGGTATGATATTCGGTTCTTACCGTTTTATATTACTTGTCGACGAGGTGCGCTTGCCTCTAATTAGTTTAGATAGAATTTAATTTATATGTTTTGTTTAGACTGCAACACTTTACAAGACTAGGATTACGAAGAGAAACATTAAATTTGAGGAGAGTGTAACAAACACTATTCCAGCATCTAGAATAGCCTGAGCTATTATACAGACATATTAAAATACGAAACTAATAGTTATAAATAAGTCTTTTCGAGCATGTAAAGATAAGACATAAATAAAACACTTTAAAATAGAAATGGCTGTATTCATTTTTTTTGGAAAAAAATAATGAATTAACTTAACTTTAGACAAAGCTAAGTCTACAAAACATAGAGTACAACTTGAATCTATACTAACAAGAATACTAATAAAAAAACTAATTAGAGTTACATCTTAAAACATATTAGTGATGCCATCTATTCTTCATATTTTGTGAGAGAATATTCTGAAGATTTTTGGAAATTAAGATGGATCGAATCCAGTTTATGAGCCTGTCAGTCAGTTGATATTTCCTCTCTTCTTGATTAGCAAACAGTTGATAGTTTTGCTCTCTCTAAAGGAAGTATATAGTAGAAATGAATGCCGCCTTATATAGAATAGCATTTGGCTTACCCTTCTTTGAATTGTTTATGGCCCAATTAAGAGATTGCTCCCAAGTATATGGATATCCAATATCAAGTAACATGAGTAAGATTTTGCTTCAGATTGCCCTAAAAAATCTGCATAGAAAGAAGAGATGATTTCTATCTTCTAAGGTCAATTTTACAAAGAGTACAAGTATGGTCCTCATAACCATACCATTGGCTTTTAGTCTTTAGCCTGTTTTTAATCACAAGTCAACAAATAAAAGTTGCTTTCGATTGAAAAGTGTTTTGTCATAGTAGAGAGGACCAAGATACCACCTGTAAGCCCTTTCTTAGCAACTGATGGCATGATTTGTTTGAGAATTTGCTGCTTAGATCAAGAGTCCAGATGATTGAATCTACCATTAACTCATTGTCCAGTAAAGGGAAGAACTGGGCCAAAGAATCAAATCCTATAAAATCCCTTCTCCATGTCCCATTATTTATCAAAGAGGATACTTTAATATGAAGTTTCTCAAGAGAAGTACATATGTATTTCGGATGAGGGGGCTTGCATCCTTATAGTTATCATAGCAAAGTCAAGTTTTTTTTACCATTGCTAATCTTGTGTTTAATATGTGGGTAAACCAAATCTTTTAGCTTCATCATTTGGATAAGGATCCAACAGAACTCTCAAGAACAAGAAGCTTGCCAAAAATTTCATAAATTCACTTGACCCAGAGAGCATTGTGGTTAATGTATAACCTCCACAGTCCTTTACATATTAAGACTTTTTGCATGGTAGAAATAGAAAGGATCCCCAATCCTCCAACACTCTCCGGGATAACCACTTCACTCCATTTTATCTTGGCATTCTTAACATTCTCAGTTCGACCTGACCTTAGGAAACCTTTCAATATTCTATCAACCTCCTTAATCACCTTTCTAGGCAAGGCTATATGAGCACACTAGTAAATATGTAGGCTACTTAATATTGAGATGATAAGTGTTACCTTAGCAGCATAACAGAGAAACCTATTTTTCCAAGCATTCACTCTTGAATTGAGCCTTTCAAAAAGAGGTAAACAGTCATAAAGCTTAGGTTTTGAAGAAGATATTGGGACCCCAAAATAACAAAATGTAGCAGCCTGAACATTAAACCCAACCAAAGTTTGGATTTTTGTACTATCTCTCACATCAGTAGAAAAGTATATACAACTTTTCTTAGGTTATGCTTTAAACTCGACCAATCAACAAATAATCTCAAGGCATGCATCATCATAGAAATAGAGTGCTCAACAGTTCCACAAAGAATCAGAAGATCATAGGCATTCATAAGGTGACTAAGGTTAAGAGAAGAACACTTATAATGGAATTGCTCTTATTGCAACATATCATCCTACTTGTCAATCTAGAAAATCCTTTCATCACAAGAGTAAATAAGTAAGGAGATAATGAATCTCCTTGACAAATACCTGTTGCAATTTTAAAAGTTTTAGTAAAAGCCCCATTCACCAGAATACTCACAGAAGGAGATTGCATACATGCCATGATCCAACTAATAAACTGGGTTCGTAACTTTAGAGCCTCAAGACAAAGACAAATGCAGATGAATTTCTGACTTAACAGTGTCAATAGCCTTAAAAAATACAGTTTAATTAAGCAACTTTTGAGTCTTTTGCCTGAATTATAATCCTTCATCAGTTCTTGCAAAAGAAGAATATTATCCTTGATATTCTGTTCTGAAATGAAGGGCCCTTAGATAGGATTGATGATGCTAGAAATGGCTATCTTGAGTCTCTCAGCTAGGAGTTTAGAATGACCTTGTATTTCGGGTTTTGTTTCCTCTTCCTTGTAGATTTTCTTTTTGCAATCTTGGACTGCACAGTAAAGTCTCTCGGGATTTCAATGCTATGTTGCATCTAACAGAGAATCACATTGCTCTGCTACCATATCAGAATGTCGCAAGTAGGTGCTGGCCAGAAGAGAATACTCCTCATTATGCTCACTAGTTCCCATATTTTTCACGCAATCCTCAGCATATTATACCATCATTATCTGTTCGACTGATTATGTCCTCTCCTCAAAGGACTTTGCAATTTCTAATTCATTTGTAAAATTTAAATTTGCCACAATGTCTATATTGGACTTAAGCGTGCCTGGATGCCCTTCCATTTCCTGTTGATCCAAAAAGTTAATCGCACCACCATTTAGAGTTACTCCAACATCTGAGGTTGGAGTCCTCAGTTAAGTAATTCATATTTCATATGATCTATGTTTAAGTTGAATGTAATATTGTGGCAATAGTCTTCTTCCAAAAGCCTTGGCTCGGTTTTGAGTCATCATTTTTTATCAAGTGAACTTAATTTAATCACACAATTTCCACACATAACGAAGAAATTAAGAATGAAACAGTTGAACACTTCTATATTCTCATCACCTGACTCAAAAGGTGTTTTGTTTTCAAATCTATTTTTGAGGACCTTTTAGTGACGAAGAACCAAAAGCCATTTACATCAAAATTATTGTAACTTCACTATCTCGACCAAGGGGTAGTTTATTTAGAAAGTGGTGGCTCATTAACTCATTTACGTAGACAAGCAAATTCATTGCCGCTAGATTCAATGTGGAATACCAAAATTCATGTCGGAGCACGGAATTGATCCTCCATTTTGTTAACTAATTTCTATCTTTTTTATTAAATCTTATCCACACATTTATGTAAAGTCCGCATAAATATACGGACAAAATTACTTAGTACAAGGTTAGAGCATTCTAACGGAAACTTGGTGCTTCAACCCGAAAGCAAGATCTTTTGTTCCCAACTTTAGTGTGCCCTTTGTTTCGGTGCAATCCTAATTGTTCGATTTACCATACTCATCTTTCATAATTATTAATATGATCTTTACGTGCACTAACAATAAGTGCTTTATTGAATTATTAATCTTAAAATTATGACCAGCTTCCGCAGCATTACTCCAATGTAGACATAAATATACTTGACATGAAAACTACCGTGGAGCTAATGTCTGGTCAGCTGGCCTTGGAACACATTGCCAACCTGTGCAGTGCTGAAGAACCTGCTTAAGAGCATCTGAAGGAGCCTGTACGGTCCAAGTGGGATAGAATTCACTGGGATGAAACATACAGTGATCATCTTCCTGGGATATTAACTCAGCTTCTGTTCCAGTCTCAAACAAGTCTCCCTCGGACCTTATGTATCCACACCTTGCTTCCTCCTTATCAGCTGCCTGAAACACCGGCAAAAGAAATGAACTGTTGAGACTAAGTGTGCTTCAAAGTTCCAAGTTGTCCCAGATCTTTTATGGAGAATATGAAGGCTTATTCAAGTAATGAAAGGTATATTACAATGTTTTTCATAAAACAGAATCAGTAAGGTCGTGAGACTACGTTTTGACCACTCATTGGACATTAAAAGATGAACACTTAACAGGAGAAATTAGGTAGTCAATTAGACTGCAAGCATATGATTTCTGATGTAG
>JANTNU010000007.1:2375467-2393003 GCA_024752395.1 Erythroxylum havanense | reverse complement strand
AAATCAGTTAATGATAGTTGTGACCGGAGCAGCCACAGTTTCAGAGCTACAAGCTCAACGATTAATGAGCCCTTAATAGGACAGTTTCAGAGCTACAAGCTCAACGATTAATGAGCTCTTAATGGGAAAGTTTTAGAGCTACAAGCTCAACGATTAATGAGCCCTTAATGAGACAGTTTCAGAGCCTATGACTCAACGATTGATGTGCCCTTATGGAGACAGTTCAGGCGCTCAGTTATAACACTGAAATAAATTGAAAAGAATGTTGTATACTGCTTTGATTTGATCTATTTGGTTGAATGAAAGGCAAAATGCCATATACTGATATGATAACAGTCATGGGATACTTTTGATTGTGAATTATGAAACAACTATATTATGCTTGAGTGTTGGGTGAATTCAATTGGTTATGGATGTCTAACCGTATGAAATGTATATAATTGTTTATGCTCAAGTAAAATTGTGAAATGTGATCAAATATGCAACAATGTAAATATATGATATGTGAATTGATGTGTTACCTGAATTGAGAGAACCATCGATGATGGTTCCTCACTGAGTTTGCAAAACTCACCCAAAATTTGCAATTATTTTTCAGGACTCAGAAGAATACCCCGTTAGGCAACGGACGTATGACATTCGCTGCTTAATAAAATAGAGAGTGGTCGGGATCAGTTCGCGTCTGCATTAGTGTATTTTTTATTTTCTGAAATTTTGTATTAAGATTAGGTTAATTTGTAAAGTCAATAGACTAAAATAAATTGTATTTATGAAAAGGGCCCGAGGCTATTGAATAGTTTATGTAAATTGTTTTCCGCATAAATTATAATGTGTATGTCTATGTGTGGAAAAAAAATTTGTACTGAGTGATGTAGCACGCCACCCTCGCGGGGCACGGATTCGGATATCACCATCAATGTCGGGTTCGGGTCATGCGGGAGTGGGGTGTTACATTAGAGATCGTGTCTCATTCCTAAACTAAGTAAGAGGATCTATGGCTTAGGCCATGACTATGGTTTAGATCGTGTCTAAGGGCATTGAAACATGTTTAAAATGAAAAAAACTATAGTTTTTCGACAAGAATTTTAGAGACTTTACATACTTTACACTTCTTTTTCTCTCTAAAAATTAAGGCAAGTTATCGGGAGATTTACAAACCTTCGAGAGGTAAATTATAAAAGTATTTTTCATTCAAAAGTCAAGATTTACATGTACATTATCCAAATAGTCATGAGAGATATTAGTCAAACATAATGCTACTTTAGTCTTAAAACCCTATAATGTGCTTTTTTAGGTCTAGATGGATTTTAAAGATCATAAACATTTGAAAGTATGGAGATCACATATGACTTCATTAAAGCTAGGGTTGACTATGATGAAACATGTAGTTTAATTGTTAAATCAATACTAATAAACAATGTATGACAATTTCAAATGAAATTTTATAGCATCGAATCTTATAAAAACATCTCAACCAAAAGGTTTTAGTCATCGCTAATCACAAGTCAACAGCCTAACTTAATGCAACAATTTGGACATTACAAAATCAATTGCCACATTCGTAGTTAGCTCAAATAAATTATATGCTTTAATTCTTAAGATGTTTGAAGTCTCCTGGAGATAATTTCTAAGATCAAGGTATATGTTGTACTTATTTGTATTTTTATCTTGCTAAAAAATTGTTATTCATAATAAAAACTTCCTATAAATCAGCTACTACCTATCATATATTCTAAATTAATTTTACATCTACTATGTGACTTATATACACAAATGTATAAGTTTAGATAGTTTTTGAAAAAATATGAGCATCTTTTTTAGTGTGTTGGATGAACACAATTGTGTGCCAAGACATGTTCTTCTATGAACTACAAAGGTGAAGACACAAGCAAGAATATGATTGGATTAAAAAACATGTTAAATGACAAGGTCGGTTGCCACAAAAAAGTTAATCATTTGCTTACACTTGATTAATGTCCTTAGATATTATATATGGCTATGGCATAATATATTTGGAGTATATTCGCCAATGTGGAGATTCTTGCGTATGGCACTTATAAACAAGTATGTAATCTTAGAGAGTTTTTGAAAAATATGGACATTTCTTAAAGTTAAAGATGCCTAAATAATAGATTATCTTTAAGATAAGAACTATAAGTTAATGATCAAGTCTCTTCTTATATATTATTGATTTGAAGTTGAACACATGCTGTTATTGATGAAATTGCAAATAATTTGTTTATAGTTCAAAATTTGATAATAGTATCAAATTCAATTTTAGTTTGATGTCGTGTATTTAACAAACATCCAACTATGTGAATTACTACCAAATGTAAAATCTTGCAAAAATCATATCTTAGATATTTATTCTTAGGTGTGAAAATTATGTGCTACCTATCACAAATTATTACGATAATTAGTAGTTAAATTAAAGTTATAAATAAATAAATTACAAATTTTAAAATTTTTTTATGTAACTCTAACCAAATGCTATTATAATAAGATGTATTTTTTTCATTATGTATAATAAATCTATATTATTTTCCCATAAACAAATTCAATGTTTCTCAATCTTGTCTTTATATTTCCTTCCATGTTCAAATATATCAAATTTTAACATATTTTACAGTTCAACTTCTACACTTTAAGAGTTAAGAAAATAACAATTGTTCATCATATGACCACTAGTTATGCAAAGTACTGCTACTTTTTCCTCCTTATAGTCAAACTACATATATGCTATAAGCAACATTATTCAAATATAATTCCTTCTTGGGAAATGGCACTTTGACTTTAGTTTTAAAGTTCTAGAATGTATTTTGATGGGGTTTTGTGGATTTTGCAAGGTTCACCAAAACATTATGAAGTGGGCGTAGTTATATATGACTTCCTTGAAACTAGAGACCGATACTTGTTGAACAAGTTTTACTTTTATAAAACCCTTAATAATCCGCAAGTGTAAGGGTCATAAAGCGTAGTAATTGAGATGTTGATCTTTTAAGGAATTAGTGAATTAATTGAATCCTATTATTTTATAAGGTTGCAACAAATGTGACAAAAGTGAAAATTAAAATTAAAAACAGAAAATGTTACAACTAATTATGAATTGATTGAAATTGAAATTCTAAAATTAACACAAGGAAATCAAAATAGAGCATAACCACTTATCAAAAAAGAAATTACACAAGTTAGGATTAAACAATTATCAGAAAAGGGAATTTATTCTATTGTTGATTGCTAACTTAATTACTTTTGAGTTAATTGTATCAATCTTAAATTCAAGGTTCATTATTCTCTTGCGAGACCTAATCATTAAACCCTAAATCATAATCCCTAATTGCATCTGAATTTCTAATTTTGCAATTTCTCAAATAACAAAACAACCCACATTCCAATTAGTTCTTAAGCACTCAAATAGGCAATCGAGTCCTTACATAAGATCTCTCTTTGTATAATTACCGATTTGATGTTTATGCGATCTATTAGGTTATTAATTCTCATTACCCAACCTAATCATGTTATTATCAGTTCAATCTCTCAATATGTTACCCAAGTATGCAAAAATGATAAACAATCATAACACCCAAACACATTAACATCAAAAGCAATCAAATCACAATAGGTTCAAGAATTAATCCCAAATAAGTTTAGAACATCCTTAAACAAGTATTCATCATCCTTATATTCATCTCATAAATCAATTGAAATAAACACAAAGATGAATCAAGAAAATTAACTTGGAAGGATGGTTGGATTGGCTCTTCTTTTTCTTCCCTCCTCTTCCTTGACTTCTTTCTCTAAATGGTAAGATGGAGGCTTAGCTTTTTAGGGTCATCTTATTTCCTTTTATAGTTTTTGTTTTCTATTTAGGGTAAAAACTAGGTTTTACACAGGTCAAAAAGTCCAAAACGTCCATCCAAAAATGAAAACTGAAGTAGATCCTCGTGTTTTTCTAGCACCTGTCACGATCCTTCAAAATGAGCTTCTCATTGTCACAATCGTGACCCTTGAAAATCGCTTCTATCACGATCGTGACTCTTAGTGGGACTACTTCTGTCATGACCGTGATAGGGACGTCACGATCGTGGCCTAGCTCTTCCCACAAACTTTCTCCAACTTCACTTGATCTTCTTCATCTGATATCAAACACTAACAAATACATCAAAATATGTCAAGCATATAAAATTAAAGTCTAATAACATGCTCTAAACCATATAATACTAAAAAACATAATCACATTACACAATTCTAATCCTAAACATGCACAATTCATCTAATCAACACCTAAAAACACACTAAAATACCTACTAAAACATGATATAACTACAACTATTAATATATAGTTTAATTATTCAACAAACACAATTCATTTACTCCTATGACAATTTTAAATAAATTATTATTGCATTAATTCTTATGAAAAATATATCAACCAAAAGGTTTTATTCATCCCACATTATAAGCCCCAACCTAATTTAACGTAACGATTTGGAAATTACAAAATTATTTTCCATACTAATACTTAGATCAAATATATTATATACTTTAATTTCTCCACATGTTGAAGTCTCTTGAAAATAATTTATAAGTTTAGGATATATATATTGTAATATCTATATTTTATTCTTGCCAAAAAACAATTAATCATGACAAAAACTTCATATAAATAAGCTACTATATATCACATATTTAAATTTAATTATATATGTTATATATAATTCATATACATAAGTATGCACTTTTAGAAAATTTTGAAGAAATAGAAGCGTAGTTTAGAGTGTGTTGGATGAACACAACTATGTGACAAGGCATGTTCTTCTCTGGAATATAGATATGGAAAAACAACCAAGAATAATGTTGGATTATATGGTATGATGAAATGACAGAGGAGTTTTCGAAGAATTACATCACCTGAAACATCACTTGTTGATACATAAGAAATAGCTAGACATATTTTTTTCTTAAGTTTCTTACTTAATTTTACATCAAATTATAATGTTTTACTTATTTTTTAATATATGTTCAAGTAATTGTTATATTTTAACTTGGAATGAAATTAATCAAGAAATGGAAATTATTTCTAGCAAAAATATGGAGAAACCACATTCTTACAAAAACACAATCTGATCTATGCCCATGTGTTATTGTATTCCTTATATAGATCAAGTGCATGAAGACTAAGAATACGACATAGGGAGAGACCATGGAATGCTAAAGAAATTCGTAAAGTAACACAGTCTAATTAATGATTGTATTACAAACTGTGTGCAAGTCATAAGAGAAATAAGAGGATCCATGATTTAGGGGCATATATGTGCTAGGAACCATGTTTTGGCCCCCCAAAATAAGATAATCCGTTGCTTGAGCCATAATTATGGCCCAACTCACGTGCAAGAGTGTTGAAACATATTTAAAGGGTATAAACTCTAATTATGAAAGACTTTTGAAGACTTTATATACTTTCCATGTCTTTTTTTTTCTTTCCAAAGATTAGGAAAAGTCTTTGAGTGATTCAAAAACCCTCGAGAAGTTAATTTTGAAACTACTTTTAATCAAAGAATCGAGATTTAAAACCAAATTATCCATATGGTCTTGAACAATATTAGTCAAATGTAATTCCTTCCTAGAAAATAGAACTTTAACTTTAGTCCCAAAGCCATATAATATGTTTTGATAGGTTTAGGTAGATTTTTAAAGTTCACTGAAACATTAGAAAGTGAAGTTGGTTACATATAACTTCATTGAAACTTAAGGTTGACTATGATGAAACATATAGTTTAATTGTTAAAATAACGCCAATAAATACTGTTATAATATTTTCAAATGGACTATTCTAGCATCAAATCTCATGAAAATGTCTCAACTAAAAGGTTTTATTCATCCCCAACTATAAGCCAACAACCTAATTTAATATAGCAATTTAGAAATTACAAAATTATTTGCCACACTAGTAGTTAGCTTAAATAAATTATATGCTTTATTTTCTCATCACATTAGAGTCTTTTAGAGATAGTTTATAATTTTAAGGTATACTTTGTACTTATTTGTTATATTGCTAAAAATACTTATTCATTACAGAATCTTCCTATAGATATATTATTATGTATCATATGTCTTAAATTAATTCTATATGTTTTATATTACTCATATATATGCATGTGCATATAATTTTAAGATTTTTCTAATACGATTGTCTTTTAGAGTGTGTTAGATGAACACAGTTATATGTCATGACATATTCTTATAAATGCAGAGGTGAAGACACAAATAATATATCTAGATAAAAAAAATTATTGAAATGATAAAGAAGCTTTCGAAGAATTACATGATCTAGGATATAAATTTCTTGCTATACATGAAATATGCACATATTTTCTTAAGTATTTTACTTGATTTTAAGAACAAATTACTTTCTTACTCAGTTTTGATATATGTTAAGGTAATAATGCATATTTGATCTTTGGATGAGATTTATCAAAAATTAAAGGTTATTTTTAGAAAAATATAGGGAAAATCACAATATGATTCACACTGGTGCGTTATCTAACACAAGTGTGTTAGAGACCGTGTCCCTCCCTTAAAAATTTAAGAGGATCTGTGTCTTGGGCTAGACCATGTCCAAAGGTGTCAAAACTTATTTAAAATGTAGAAACTCTAGTTTTTTAAAAAGACTTTATATAGTTTACATCTTTTCCTCACTAAAATTGAGGCAAGTTATTAAAAGATTCACAAACCTTTGAGAGGTCAATTATGAAACTATTTTCATTACAAAGTCAAAATTTACACACTCAAATTATCTAGATAATCATGAGCAATATTAGTCGAATATAATGCCTTCCTAGAAAATGGCATTTTAACTTAGTCTCAAAGCCTTATAATGTGTATTTTTCGGTTGGTGGATTTTTAAGGATCATAAACATTAAAAAGTGAGGTTGCTTGCATGTGACTTTATTAAAGCTAGGGTTGATTGTGATGAAAGGTGTAGTTTAATTGTTATACCAATGCTAATAAATAATGTTATGAGAATTTCAAATGAACTATTATGGCATCGAATCTTATGAAAATATCTCAACCAAAAGGTTTCATTCATCCCTAATTACAAGTTAACAACCTAACTTAATGCAGCAGTTTGGACATTACAAAATCAATTGCCATATTAGTAGTTAGCTCAAGTAAATTATTATATGCTTTAATTTCTTGACATGTTTGAAGTCTCCTGGAGAGAATTTCTAAGATCAAGATATATATTGTACTTATTTGTATTTTTATCTTGCTTAAAAAATTGTTATTCATAATAAAAATTTCCTATAAATAAGCTACTACCTATCTTATATTCAAAATTAATTTTATATGTTGTATGTGACTCCTATACAAAAATGTACGAGTGTAGATAGTTTTTGAAAAAAAAATATGCTTCTTTTAGAGCAAATTGGATGAGCACAATTATGTGTCAAGGCCTGTTCTCCAATGAAATTAAACGGTGAAGACATGAGCAAGAATATGATTGGATTACAAAGCATGTTAAATGACAAAGTTAGTTTCCACAAAAAAGTAAACCATTTGTTTACTCTTGATTCATATCTCTAGATGTTATATATGGCTACAACCTAATCTATTTGTAAGATATTTGCTAAGGTAGAGATTATTGAGTATGGCACTCATACACAAGTGTGTTATCTTATAGAGTTTTTTGAAAAATATGGACATTTTTTATAGTGTTGAATGATAACGACTTAGCACATTATTGATTGCTAGGATGTGTCCTTTAAAATATAGAGGTGAAGACACGAGTAAAAATATGGTTGGATTAGAAGACATGTTGCAATGATATAGGAGTTTTCAAAAAATTACACAATCTAAAATATGGACATATCAATGCCATGTCCATATACAAATAGATACATTAAATAATGGAGTCTAAAATTCGAGCTTTTTTATACTTGTATCTTTTCCTAGGAGTAAAAGTATAATTTTTTTTTCTTAAGATACGTATTAATAGCAAGTTGCTTTATCTAGAAGTTATTTTTAATTAAAATTAAAATTTTAGATGAATTTTAGGTCTTATTATAATCATATAAAATTAATTCTACCAACTAAAGCGTATAAATATTTGTTTATATAATCCTAATTTGTATCATCATTCTTATTATTGAATTATGAAAACAATCGGTCTTAATCATGAGGATGTAGACACACTAAAATTAATCAAATTATGTTAAAATTATTCTTATGTTATTTTTTACCATTATATTCTTACTATATATACTTTTTTTATAAAAACAAACACGTGAAATACACTTATATGCACACGCACACGCATACGCATACGTATATGCATATGTAGAGAGAAATATACGTACATGCATATGCATTTGTGCAATTGTTATGATCAAACTAATTTGTGCGAAATTTGTATTGTCTTTTTTAAAAAAAAAAAGTTTTGAATTTCGTTCCTTTTGTTCCTAAGCTTTTCCTAATTTCTTAGGTTTGATTTTTGCCTTTCTGATTCTATACACAAAACTTTGTAGTAGGTGTAGATTTTGACAATTTACTGAGCAATTTAATGAAATAAAACGTATGGCAATTAATTGGAAGATTTAGAGTGTCGGACATAATTGGATCCAGTGGAGCAAATTGTATGAACTAGAAAGCTCCAGCAAGCAAGGACGGTGTCAATAGTTGTTTAGTTAGTCTTGCAACGATTGTTCCACGCACAGTGCCAACTAGCACAGCTCACGATGGAAAGATACAGAAAAAGAATGGCAATTGGCTTGTAAAGAAAGAAATATATCACTTTCCACAGGATTGCAATCCAGGATTCACACATCTTTCACAATCACAAGAGAAATAGAGACGATTGCCTAAGCAGTGACCTCATTGGTTGATATACGGAAATTTCCACTACTTCTTCATTTCACACCAATAAACATACATACCTGTTACGTTAAGAAAGTTTAGACACAGGGGTAAGTGTTAGTTCCAAAAAGCTTGGGAATGTTTGACAAGAAAGTGACTTTTTTTTATATATCGGTGTTATTTAATCAACTGTTAAGCACAGTGTTTTGTTTTGGTTAAGAGGCTGTGATTTAACTCTTGTTGGAAAGAATAAACGAATGTTAGGAAAAAAGAGAAGAGTGTTAAACAATTTGATGGGTGAGGGTGGTGACACTGACAATGACCACCTCCTCCCTCTTGGTCCTCCACTTGTGAGGTCGCAGTCATCACTCACCGGCGCTCAAAGTACTGGACCTACCATTTGCATGATTGAACCTTTTTCCCTAGTTTCTCAGCAAGGAAATGTGCAAACAAGTTTAAAACTTGTGTCATCAACTTACTCAGCAGCACACCAAGTAATCTACATATGTTATACATGCTCTTGTTCTTTTCCTTTGAATAGAACAAAATTATACGACCACTAACAAGTACTGTTACTATCCACATTCAATATATATGCTGTTTAGTTAATTTCTTATTTACTGCAGCTCCTGCAAGTTTTATCCCATGTACTTTTACTTGAAGTTTTATCCCATGTAAATGAATCCTGAATGGAACAAGCAATTACAATTGTGGGAATTTGATTTCTCTCAAATATTGTTTTGGGTCCCTCAATGATTCCTGTGAACGCATGCGCAGTCAGTTGTCACTGTACACAGACAGACAGACAGACAGACACACCCAAACTGATGCGATCATGAGACACCATGTGAAGACAGTTTGCCTTCGGAATCCATGGATTTACGCCAAATATGAAATAACTTTGCTAGCCCTTTTCACTTTTGCTCTTCGAAATACCTTATTACGCATTCTTTTCATTCCATAATAATTACACTACGAAACTGTTCAGATGCAGCTATGACTTATTATATAACTGTATGTATCAACACGATATTCCTCATCTATCTCAACTTAAAAGGATGACATGCAGTTCAATATTTTAATAAGTTGCATATATACAAATTAGACAGATAATAAAGAATACACATAAAGAGTATATATATACTTTAGGTTGCAAGATGCCTAAAGTATAGAAGGGACAGAGAGGAGTGCGGGGTATACAATGACAGAACAGGAACGTGGTTGGTGTATAAGCTGTCAAAAACATAAATGCAAAACGTTAATGGAGGAGTGGGACACAGACACGCAGCAATGCCAATAACAATAACAACTTTGCCTCTTGCTAGCTCTTGTTCTTCCTCTATTTCTATCATCGTAAATTGCATTCAAACGCATATATATCCTCTCTCACCCGAATCATAATATACAGAATATTTAGGCAAGTGAGACAAATATTTTATTATCTTGGATCGCGAGCCCTTGATTGGTTCCTTTCAGGTGCGTTTTCCAGTGAGCCAGTGAAACAAGAAAGGGACGCTATTTATATATATATATATATATATATACTTCGAGTCAACTTACTGGCAGACTAATTTAATCCCATTAAAAGATTAAGTGGGTTTTATTCATTTTCACATGAAGATGCTTATATTACGTGTCCATTAGTCTATTTTCTGAATGCAAAGGAAGAACACAATTGTTCATGGATGACATCAGTTCAATGCTTCATTATTATCTACCTTAATATATAATTTGTACATATACAGTATAGGTATTATTAGAGCAGATTTGAGTTAACATGTTCTTCTAAGAATTAAACAATATATATATGTGAACTTACCATCACTGTCAAGAGAGGCCCTGGAATTGACAATTCAAGCATAAACATTCATGTGAAAAGGATTTGGCATAGACATCCACCATTCTTTGTCTCAACCAATCCTCCCCACCTCTTGTTCCAAACGTAAAGTGAAAATCAAAGCCAAGGATTACGCTACACTTAAGATTCAGCATTAGCATACGCCATTCACTTATTTGGTGCCAGATCAAGCAGACTGATTAATGGTATTGCTATGCATAATGTCTAGATATATAGGTTTAACATTGATAAATAGGTAAAGTTAATTTCTAAAGGCAATAAAGACTAGTGTCAGGGTTTACAGGCATGCTCTCTAACTACATGCACGTTAGGTCATCATAAATTTGGACGGAAATGGTTGACTTGATTACCAGCTTTTCACCCTATTCTATTGCAAATTATTCAATTAATTATCTTTTTCTAGGGTTAGTGAGGTTACTTTAAACAAATGAACATCTAGTTATTCCACTAGTTCACAATTGTAACTTTGTGACACCAAAAGTTCAATTGTATTATAACTAAAAGCAGTCTGATCAATTCTTACATTTGAACAAGCAAAAACATCTTAATTAAAGACGTGCCTTAGATAATTGATGCTAAATAATTGGTCAATGGACCAAATATTTAGGGATTTTTCTGTTTTATTCCTTGTTTCAAATAGTTAGTTGAGATACGGCTGGATATCAGTAAATTAATTTATTTGATTATTATGTTTTCATCTCTATATAAAACATATAGTGTAGTGAATAAAGTATGAATTTCCAGAAAACATAAAAACTTGTGTTCTTTTTTAGATTCTTTATTTTCGTTGTCACCTCCTCCTCCTGTGAAAAACCAACATATTGGTATCAGAGTTATTTTCTTTTAGAGGGCTCTGTGAGTTGAGTGAGTCCACAAATACAAATACAAGTATAAAACTAGAATTATAACCACCATTCAAGTAATGGAATCTAAGACAACCATCACACATATTTCACCATCAATATTTGATAGTGTTAGTTATCAAGCCTAAACTGTTAGAATGATAGCTCACCTTGAAGCATTGGACCTCTAGGCTATACACTACAAGAAAAAATTGTTTACCAACGAAAATTACCAAAGAAAAATGTTAATATATTGTCGGTAATAAAATTTAGCAATGGAATTCACCGACGGACAAATGCGTTATGAAATTGGCTGTCGATAAATTTACCGATGAAAATTTGTAACTGCTAAAAAATATAGAGACGGAATACACTTTCTGTCTGTATATTTACAGATGAAAAAAAATTGTTACTATCGATAAATATACAGGCAATTATATGAGTCCTTCGGTGACTCTACAGTAAAAAGTTAAATTTTTAGATGGTTTATGACAAACCGTTAGTAAATATGACTCCCTATACCAACGGTGAATTAAAATTTCATCAGTGAGTCTAACATGAGTTAATACATTTTTTCCGACAGTGAATCATTAACCATCTGTAAATATCACTCACTATACCGATGAAAACTATCATTCCGTCGATGAGTACCATAAATATGTTGCATTTTTGCGACGATTTATGATTAACCGTCAATAAATATGATTAATTATACCGACGAAAACTAATATTCAGTCGGTGACTCTACCATAAAGATATTAAATTTTCTTTTTTAAAATTTCAATATTAAATTTTATTTCATAATCTTATGATTAATGCATAATTTCAATAATTACGAATAATATGTGCATAATTTTTTGATTTTTTATATTTAGTTTACTTAAATAGAAAGTTGATTGATCATATAAAGTTAAAATGTTCTTCATTGATAATAAAAATATTAAATTGTACATAAATTCAAACCAAATCACTACAACAATCATATTGTCCTGATGACTGCGAATGATCTGAGTCTCTAGCCCTTTCCTTCAAATGCTCCATGCCATTTTGGAGCTTAGTCATATACTCAATCGTCTGTTGCAACTGACTTGTCAATGTCTGTACTGTGCTCTCAAGCTGATGGATATGTTCCATTGTCAGCCGTCTACTTGATGTTGCTATACTGGATGTAAAGGAGTGCAAATAACATGTATTCGCTAGTGAACCTAGCCCGAAGATCCTTCCATGATTGTCCTTACCACCCATTGCATCAAAATATGCCTGACTCTCATTAACAGCTTCTTCTCCCTGAGATTGTCGTTGAATGTTTTTTCGTATTTGGTTCTATTAGGAGACAATGCTTATATTAGTAAGTGATAATTATTAAGAATGAATATTAAAGCATAAATTTCATATACATTCATTTCTCTACATCAGTTGTTGATGAATGTCACATCGTCGTACTTCTTAGTGTGAGTATGCAAAAATAGCTGGCGAGGTGTAGGCCTTATACCCATAAACATTTCTTGCATAACAATAAGCTGTTCTAATTTAAAGTAGAATTTATAAAAATTTCGGCAGAGTCTCCTTTATTTTTATGATATGTCCCCCTGTTGAACTAAAAAAATAACTCAACACAGTCATATATAGCACCAAACATTTATACTATGATCATTATCTATAATCCAGATATTTTCATTCAATATTCATACATCAATTTAAATTGAAATACAGTAAAGTTAAAAATTAGAATATAAGTGTAAGATTTAGATACTTATAAGTCTCTCTGCATACTCATGGTGGGTAATTGATCTTTCCGTATGTACGAGAAGATTCTCTCCTCCCAGTCCTCCATGTCTGTTGGTCGAGTTATACCCTGAGATGAATAATGCCTCAAATGATATCCAATACTCATGCCAACGACTCCATATGCCCTCAAAAATATTTTCACGCCTCTTCCATTTTTCAGACAACTTTACCGACATATGTAATATTTTCATCAGTATTTGGCTTCGTTTTCTTTTTCGTCGGTAATTTTTCATCGATATTTCATACATTTTTTGTAGTGATAGAAGAGGAATATGACATTCCCCTATTACCTACAAATTTGACGATGGCTCAACTGAAGACCCACAAAGAAAGAAAGACTAGGAAGTTCAAAGCTAAAGTCTGTTTATTCTCAACTATGTTAAATACAATATTCATAAGAATTATGAGCCTAAACTTTGCAAAAGATATATAGGATTATATCATAAAGGAATATTAAGGGATTGAAAGAACAAAAGCTATGTAAGTGCTCAACTTGATTAGGGAATTTGAATTATTGAAAATGAAGGAGTCAGAGATCATCAAAGACTACTCTAAAAAGCTGTTGGGTATTTTAAATAAAGTTAGGTTACTTGGTAAGAATTTTTCTGATGAACGAATTGTGTAAAAAATTCTTGTAACTTTGCCTAAAAAACATGAGTCTAGGATTTCTTCATTAGAAGAATCAAAGGACTTGTCAAGTATATCCTTGGAAGAATTGGTGAGTACATTACAGGCGCGAGAACAAAAAAGAATGATAAGAAAAGAGAAACATTGAGGGGGTTCTTCAAGAAAAGGCTGAAACTTCAGGAGGGAAGGACAAGAAGAACAATAATAAGAAATGGTACAACAAGCCTGGCAACAATAACAAAACTAAAGATAAAAAGTACCCGCTTTGTCCAAACTGAAAAAAGACAAATCATCCTTAAAGAAAATGTTGGTGCCAGCCTGATGTCAAGTGTAGAAAATGTGATCAGCTTGGCCATATTAACAAAATTTGCAAGACACAACCAGTTGAAGATGAAGCAAAAGCAGCTAATGTGAAGATTGAAGAGGAGCAATTATTTGTTGCAACTTGTTTTGCAACAAGTAACAACTCTAGTGACTCTTGGCTGATTGACAGTGGTTGTACAAATCACATGACAAATGAACAAAAGCTCTTTATAGAACTTGATAAACGGCCTTCTCCAAAGCAAAAATTGGAAATGGTGAATGTATTTTAGTCAAAGGAAAATAAACTATTGCTATATAAGCTTGACAAGTTTGAAGTATATTTTTTATGTTTTATATGTGCCTGATATTAACCAAAATTTGCTCAATGTTGGATAGTTGATTGCAAAAGTCTTTAAAGTCATATTTGAAGACAAGTGGTGTTTGATTGAAGACATAAAAGGGAGAGATGTATTCAAGGTGAAAATGAAAGCAAAAAGCTTTGCCTTAAATTTAATGGAGGAGTAGCACATAGCATTTTCAAGTACTATAAGCAATGTAGAACTATGACATAAAAGGCTGGGGCACTTCATCATAATGGACTTCTTTATATGCAGAAACACAATTTGGTGAAAGGTGTGCTTGTGTCGGAAGACTTACTAGCTGGTTGTGTGGCTAGTCAATTTGGGAAACAAACTAGAAGGCCCTTCCCTCAATCAACTTGGAAAGCAACATTTAAGCTACAACTTGTACACAAAGATGTTAGAGGACCTCAAAAAACACCATCTTTAAATGGTATTAAGTACTACATTGCATTTATTGATGATTATACTAGATTTTGTTGGATATATTTCCTCAAATTTAAGTTTGAAGTTGCTAACGTGTTTTGGAAATATAAAGCATGGGTGGAGAATCAAAGTGGTTATAAGATATAAAAGATTAGATCTGATAGTGGAAAAGAATATATAAATGATACATTATTTCACAAATTTTGTGAAGAATTTGGTACTAAACACTAATTTACTGCCCCTTTATACTCCATAACAAAATTATGTAAGTGAGTAAAAAATTCGACGCATTATGGAGATGATAAGATGTATGCTACATGAGAAAGAGGTGCCAAAGAAACTATAGGTAGAGGCTGCAAACATTGCTTTTTTTTGTTAAATAGGTTGCCAACCAGAGTTTTGCAGAAGAAAATTCCATTTGAAGCATGGTTTGGTTATAAACCAAATTTGAAAAATTTGAAAATCTTTGACTATCTTTTTTTTTATGTGTCGCAGGTAAAAAGAGATAAACTTGATAAGAAGGCAGAACCAAGAATTTTCTTTGGATACAGCAACTCTTCCAAGGCTTATAGAATTTTGCAGCCACAAAATGGATTTCTTGTAAGTAGAGATGTCAAGTTCATGGAGGATAAACAGTAGAGCTGGGATAAGTCAATAAAGGAGCAATTGCTTGGAATTCCTCAATACCTTGATGACAACATAGATAATACTCCAATTAGAGGCACAAAATTCTTACCTGAAGTGCATGAAAAGAGTAATGTTGATGTCTTTGAGCCTGCAAAATTCAATGAAGTAGAAAAGGATGGCAAGTGGATTGAAGCAATGAAAGAAGAGCTTAGGATGATTGAGAAGATTGATACTTAGAAGCTGGTGGACAGACCTCAGCATAGAAAAGTTATTGGAGTTAAATGGGTTTATAGAACCAAACTTAACACAGATGGTTTTATAAATAAGTACAAGGCTAAATTAGTTGTAATGGGGTATTTTCAAGTTTTTGAAATAGATTTTTCAGAAAATTTTGCTCCGGTAGCACGCTTAGATACAATTAGGATGTTACTTGCTTTGGCTGCACAAAAAGGATGGAAGATTTACCAACTAGATGTAAAATTTTCTTTTTAAATGGTTATCTTTAAGAAGAGATCTATGTAGAGCAGCCGGAGGGATTCCTAGTCAAAAGATAGGAGGAGAAGGTCTATATATTGAAAAAGTCTTTGTATGATCTTAAACAAGCTCCTAGAACCTGGTACAACAGAATCGATAAATATCTTCAAAGCCTTGGATTTGTTAAAAGTCCAAGTGAAGCTACTTTATATGTGAAGAAAACAGATACTAACTTAATTATAATGTCTATTTATATTGATGATCTTCTTGCAATAGGGAGCAATGAGATGCTAGTGCAAGAGTTTACAGCTAAAATGCTTGAAGAATTCGAGATAAAAGACCTTGGTTTGATGTCCTACTTTCTAGGCATGGAGATGAGGAAAGGTCATGATGAAATTTTCATATGTCAAACAAAGTATGCTAAGGAAATACTCAAGAAATTTCATATGGAAGATTGCAAAAGCACCAACTTGCCAATGAATCAAAAATAAAAATTTAATAAAGAGGATGGAGCTGAAAAAGTTGATGAAAACCAATATAGGAGTCTTATTGGTTACTTGATGTATCTTACAGCTACAAGACCAGACATAATGTATGCAGTAAGTTTGCTTTCACATTTTATGCATTGTGCCGGTGAAGTTCATTTTCAAGTTGCCAAGTGGATTTTAATATATATCAAAGGCATTACAGATTATCGCATCAAGTATTTATGTTGTCAATTTTTTCAGTTTTATGGTTATTTTGAAAGTAACTGGGCAGGTTTTATTGATGACGTGAGAAGCACAATAAGAATTTGTTTCAATTTTGATTCAAGAATTTTTTTAATGGAGTTCAAAGAAGTAATATGTTATTGCACAAAGTATAACAAAAGCAGAGTATATTGTTGCCAATGCTACTATAAACCAAGCAATTTGGATCAAAAAAATACTTGCACATATATACATGAAGAAAACTAAGCCGACAGAGATTCGTGTAGATAATCAACCTGCGATTGCAATTTTCAATGATCCTATTTTTCAAAGGAAGACAAAATATTTCAAGATCAAGTTGTATCACTTGTGAGAAGAACAGAAAGCTGGCGAAATAAAGATAGTTTATTGGAAGACAGAGAATCAAATTGTAGACATATTAACTAAGGCTCTTCCAAAAGCTAGATTTGAAGTCTTAAGAAGCAAATTAAGCCTTTGTAATTACTAAGGCAAGGAGGAGCATTGAAAATGTGCCTTAGGTGCTTGCTACTAAATAATTAGTCAATGGGCCAAATCGTTAGGGATTTTTTGGTTTTATTCCTTGTTTCAAATACTCCCTTCGATTCATAATAAGTGTCGTTTTAGATACATTTTAATTATTCAAAATAAGTGTCATTCTTAACTTTG
>JANTNU010000007.1:2321386-2331811 GCA_024752395.1 Erythroxylum havanense | reverse complement strand
CAATCTCTACCACAAACGTAGACCTCATTCTCTAGTTCACAACAAATCAAGGATCATCTCAATTGGAGGTCTACACTAAAAGTTATACTCAAAAGACTAAACCATTTCACTTCAAAATTCTCACTCTTCGTCGCCACGTAAGCCTCTTCGTTGCGACGTACGAGACGTTCGCCGCGGCGCCTACGAACGACTCGTCGCGGCGTAAAACTCATTCACTCGTCGCGACGTCACAATACAGCTCATCGCTACGTACGCTCATCGCGGCGTACATTTTAAACATTTAATTTCTTCGTCGCAACGTGCGACTGGTTCGTCTTCTCCAAATAATTTTTCCACGATTAATACTCTTTAAACCCAACATTAACACCTCCAATTACTCTATCTAACACATTAAATGCCATAAATGCCATTAATAACCATAAATACAGCATTAAACACAATAACTTACCAAAATCAAAGATCGACGGTAACCCTAAAACCTCTGAAATTTCTCTCAAGCTCAACAAATCACGATGGACTCCTCAATCCAAGCCAACCATCCTCATCTCCAAGCTCTCTAGCAGCTCTTTAACCACAACGAAAGGAACAAACAAAATCTCCAAGGAAAAGGAACGAAATCGTCGACGGTGGGAGAAAGAAAAGAAGAAAGGGAGTTTTGGCTTTAATCCCAAATTCAAACCCTAAGGCTATATATATATATAGGTTGGATAGGAACCTATAGATCAAGTCCTCAAATTCATTCAATCTCAGTCTCTAAATTCCACTGGCTCATCACAATAATTCTCAAACTCAAAACTATAAATTTTCAAGCCATTAATCACTCACTTTCGGAACTAAATTCTAAATTATCAGTCTCTAGGTCAATTTTCCGGTCCAATCACATAACTCTAAAAATTCCGGAAAAATTCCTATAATTCCTCAAAAATATAAAACACTCGATCTCATACTCAAGTTCTCAATTTCTAATTCCCAAAATTCAATTCTCACTCTAACTCAGCTATACAACTCAATTACTCTCAAATTCTCAATCAAGTCACAATCCAACTAATTCAATCATTCAATTCAAATTATTCCTAAATGTCAATAACTCAATTATCACTAAATCATACCTAGCATAATAATCTCAAATTTCACAATTACTCATAATCATAATTAAATGCTGGAATAATCATGAATGCATGTCACTATGTATGCATGTGCAATTTACGCATTTATCACTGATGCAGAGGCAACTATACGTGCAATCTAATTAAGAATGCACTCACTGCTCAAGCCATCCAAATTACCGATATGCCCTCACATCGGTAACGGGATGTTACAATAATAATACTGGATATATTGCTATATGGGTGATTGTGGATAGATTAACAAAGTCTGCACACTTCTTACCTATCAATAAGATTTATTATACTGATAAGTTGGCCAGGCTATATGTCAATAAAATTGCTTGTTTATATGGGGTATTACAATCTATAGTCTCTGATAGGAATTCAAACTTTACATCAATTTTTTGACGAGAGTTTAAAAAAGTTTTAGGTACAAGATTAGATTTTAGCACTGCTTTTCATCCTCAGACAGATGACTAGTCTAAGAGAACTATTCAAACTTTAGAGGATATACTTAGGATGTGCGTTATTGATTTTGGTTGTCATTAGGATTTGCATTTGACAGTGATTAAATTTGCTTATAATAATAATTACCATGTTAGTATTGAAATAGCTCCTTATAAAGCTTTATATGGAAGAAAATACATACTACCTCTATGTTATGAAATTGATGAACAATAATTGACAGGACTTGAGTTAGTACAAATCACTTCCAAAAGGATCCCTATTATTCAGCAAGGATTGAAAACAACTGTTAGTAGACAAAAGAGTTACGCGAATACAAAGAGGAAAGATGTGAGATTCTCAGTATAAGACATGGTATTTTTGAAAATATTACCAATGAAAGGAGTGATAAGGTTTGGTAAGAAAGCTAACCTAGCTCTAAGGTATACTGGTCTATTTGAGATTAAATCTAGATTGGGTGAAGTAGCATATAGGTTGGTGTTACCACCTAACCTGTCCAGAATTCATCCTGTATTTCATGTGTCGATGTTGAGAAAGTATACTTTAGATCCTTCTCATATCCTTTGGCCATGTAATGTGAAGATTGAAGGCAATTTGACATATGAAGAACAATTTGTTGCTATAGTAGATCATTAGATTCATTAGCTTAGATCAAAAGAGATACCAATGGTGAAAGTGTTATGAAGTAATCATACGATGGATGAACGTACGTGGGAGACATAGCTAGATATGTAGAGTCAATAACCACATCTATTTCAACAATGAGGTGAGATTTAAAATGTGAGGATAATTTTTATAAGGAGGAGAGAATGTAATGATCTAAATTTTTTTATAAGTTGAGCTTAAGAAAGATTAAGGTTATTTCTCTTTTAAACTATTTTTCCTATAGGTGACTATTGACTCCCAACTTCCGACACTCATACCTTCACCATCCGGCCACCATTTCTAACTATTTAAGGCTCTATGAAAAACACTTGGGATGTTCTACAAAACCCCCTAAACTTAGTTCTTTAAAAACGACCTAGATTTGGAGGAATCACGATTGGAAGTTTTGGTTCATTTAGGTAAGTCACGGATCTCCTATTTTTAACCATTTTTTTGGTGAAACTAACACCACCATCGTGTCTCATGGCCCTAAAAACATAGGAAAGAAGGGAAACTTGACATCAATCGACCCATTTTGCTGGTAAACGATCACCTTTGAGCTTTAAACCTTTTATTCTCACAAATTGGAAGGATTTTCGACACAAGAATAATGTCATTGGATTCCTGAAGGTTAGCTTGTCATTTTTGGGTAGGTGGTGAAGGTTACCGCCCCTCTAGCACCGGCGAATGTACCCCACACTCTAGTAACAATGGTTATTTTTTGACCAATCCAGAAATAATTAGAAATAATTTTAATTTTTTCTAAATATTATGTAAATCAATTTTCATAAAAGCAATATATTGAAATTCTTCATAATCTATGATATAAAAATTTAAAATTGGTTATGTTCTTATAGAAATGCATGCAATTGATTAATTTGAGTTGTTTTTTATTAGAATTGAGAATATCTTAATGTATTGAGTATAAATGAGGGTGTATGGGTTAGAAGTTGGCATACTTGAATTATAATTGGATTTATTATGAATTTTTGTGACGTAAATGTGGACTCAATTGGGTATGGACAAGTAGTTTAGAGGCCTAAATTGAGCTGTGATTACTGATGGTTATTGAAGTGTCTTTTCATTGCAGTAATAACCCTTTTTTTAGAGGAAGATGTTTGTTTTACATGGAAAACTCTACCGAATTTTTAATAGGCTCCTTATAAAATATGACATCATCATTTTTAAATAGAAAATAAGCTCCTTGATATTGAGCCATGGTCTTATTCTTGAGGTGTCCAAAATTGGTTTAGGTTTTAAATCTTAATGGTCATTCCTACTTTTCTTTCTATAGATCAATGCGTAGTATAAACTTCCACTTTAAGAAACTAGGTTTAGTATGAAGGAGCACATTCTACTTGTGAGTTAATATTCATGGTTATGAACATGCATTAGAATTCGTTCTCATATTCATCATGAAAATCACCATCATTATCATATGCACTCATGACATTCATACATATGGACTGACACATGTATACATATTTTGTTGTGAAATGTTGTGCTTGATTTGATATGTGATGATACGGAGGATTGTTATAGTATGAGTTATTTAGTGGGTGTCACTAAGTTGTGCACACAATGAGTCATTAGTCGAGTATAGATTTAGGTTATTATTGGGTCTATTGATTGAGATATGACATGGTTGAGGTTGTTTGGTCAAACTTGCTCTTGGACATCAACCGATATATAGTACATGAGAGGTAGCATGATTGTAGCGGTTCAGCTGAGCTTGCTCTCGAAAGGCGATCATGTTGTAGTGAGGCTGTGGCGGTTCAGTTGAGTGTGGCTCGTGGACGGCAATCCACTACATTGGACCAAGTGACTCGTGTGGAACAAGAGAGCCCCTATGGCTATAATATGTAGGTAAGAGGTATGCTATAGGGTCAGTCGTCAATCCTCCACTATTATTTGTGATTTTTTATTGTAACGATTATGTGACATGATAATGATATGGAAAATTCAAGCATGTTTATGAACAAAATTATTATGTTATGAGATTGCATTTATATATGTAATACATTATAAATATATAAGTGTCATTTGAAATCCTTAGGAATGGACAACATAACTATAGTATTAATTCACTCAGTGAGGTCTAACTTCCCTCAACTATTTTTCATGATCTCCTTTTCAGATCTCTTTTAATATCGTACTTTGTCGGTCTTCTTCCTCTCCGACGATTTAATGTATGTTTGTTAATGAACTTTAACTCTAAAGCTACAGGTCTTATATATGCTAGATTTTCCCTTGTATTAACTATCTCAATGTTGTAGCAAATTGAGAATTGTATATTGTCAGAATTGTTTGATCATTACAATTATGAGTTTGATCATTTTGAAATTTTATCTTCATTATAGATATGGGAATTTGATGATATTTTAGGCTTGCTAAGGGTCTAATAAACCTTGAGTTTACTACTCCATTAGAGCTAGCCATGGTCCAAGATTGGGTTCGTGACATTAACCCTCGTTACCCAACTTAATCGGATTACTATTGACACACTCTATCGATTTATTGTTGACATATATGCAAACACAAATATCACAATACCTAAACAATTTCATTGACACTAACAAACACATCAACTTCTATCCCTTAGCCTTAGGGCCTCTACCGAGCTTCCTCTAAATCTTCTTCGTTCTTCGATATATGCTCTCAAACACTAACAAACACATCAAAGCACCTTAAACACATAAAATTAAAGCTCAATAGCATGCTTTAACCCATATAACATTCAAAACACAAATATCTAACCAACTAACACAATTCTAAACCTAAACATGCATGAATAAATTAATTAACAATTAAAAACATACTAAAATGCCTACAAAAACAACATGCAACCTACAACTATCAATCTATTATTAATTTATTATATCTTTATAGACATTAGGGTATTCTTTTCATTTTAGTAAAGTATTATATTTTTATTATTTTTTATTATTTACAATTTATTTACTATAACTAGTTTTAAGACAATTTAATATTAATTGAACCTTTAAACTTCAAACCACACCTCTTACTAGTTTGATATTTGATTTTGACTTTTAAATTATTGATAAATAGAATTTATTTTATGTATTTAGCATACAAAAACAATATATCTCCCTCAAACTATTTTTCCCTCATAATATTAAAGCCACTCTTTAATTAAAAATTTTCCTACTATTATTATTTCTGGAAAACTTTTCTATTATCATCATTTTTGCTATCATCTTTGCCTTAAAAATTTATGTCATTCACTCACCACAATAAGGATATAAATATTGTGACCTCCTGATTTTAATTTCCAATGTTGCTTTTGAAACTATAAATCATTCTCTAATAATTTCATGGTGAAAATTTTAAAGTAAACAGAGGTCATAGTTCAGCTTCCAATTTTTTATTTTGTTTTTGGTTCAACCAAACTAGTCTAGTTGCATATTTAATCAATTCTAGTTTGATACTCGTCTGATATAGACTAGTTCTAAAGGTTTTAAGGTTTGCTTATTCCTTTTTTATTGGTATATATTGCCTAGTTTAGTTGAATTTGTACATGTTTTGCACTCTCTCGGATATTTATGGTATTATGGATAAACCTGACATTGCCAATTGTTGAATGGAAAAGCAAACTGCTTGTTTTATGCTAAAAATCGCACGTATACGATTCGTTACTTCTAGTAAAAAGTGTATATATCCTTCAAAGATTGTGCTTAGGCACTACTTAATTCAGGTTGTGTTTTTCTTCAGACTCAAATTTGAATAATAAATTAAATATGAGAAATTGATTCAGGAATTGTAAAGCAGAAATTTCAACAACAAAAAATTAAACTGAGCAATCACACAGGTCACAATGGAAATCTGTCAAGAGAGTTAATCAAGTTATGAGATAGGAGATTTTACCTATCATTAATGCTAATCTAGCCATTTATGTGTTCAGGGGATGTTAGTTCTAGATAGTTGTAGGATTGATTACTCTCTCTCGAGTTATAACCATTAAACCTTAAATTGTAAACCTTAATTGAATTATGAACTTGCAATCTCTCAATTCACAAATTTCTCACAATTCTAATTAGTTCTAAAGCTCTCTAATAAACAATGGGGTCTTGCACGGGATCTCTCTCCATGAAATTACTGACTAGATTAATTAAGTGGTCAATTAGATTGCCTAACTCTTATTAATCCAATCTAATCATTTTTTCTAACTCACCCATTTGGTTTATTACCAAAACATACAAATATATTAATCAATCACAATACCCAAACCAATAAACACGAAAATAACTAAATCAACATTAACTTAAAGTAAAATCCCGAAGGAGAGTTTAGAAATTATCAACACCCCGAAATCCAATTCCATACAATCCATATCAACTTTATACATTTAAATGAAAAAGGAAATGAAGAGAAAACAGAATTTAGGTTGGACAAATTAGAAAGGCAACGACATTAGGATACCAACTGATCCAGGAAGCAACGACATCAGATCCATTTCTTCTCCCTTATACTTCCTCTTCTTCTTCTCTCTCTGTATTCCTTCTCTCTCATTTTAGGGTTTTCAAATGGAGGCTGGTTGTAAAATCTCCTTTCTAGGTTTACATTGTAATGCTTTTATAGTCTTTTCCAATTAAGGTAATCTTAGTGTCTTTCTATGGTCCAAAATGTCCCTCGAAAACTCAAATCTTGAAGTGATCCCATGTCTGTCTACGTGTAGGCCATGATTGTGGCTAGCTTGTTTGGCTTTCTGTGGTAGATTCCCCATGATCGTGTCCCTGTGCTCGAGCTTTTGTCACAATCATAGCCCTGGGTTATTTCCTAGGCCTTCTCTTATTCTCCTTCAAATGTCCTGAAATACTAACAAACTCATCACAACACCTCATATATATATATATATATATATATATATATATATTGAAGCTCAATTACAGGTTCTTACCCAAAAAAAACTTAAAACACAAACATTTATGAACTAACACAATTCTTAACCTAAACACACACTAAACTACCTACAAAAATACAATGGAGTCTAGACCTATCACCAATCCCATAATTATTTTGTTTAATGGGACTAACTATGTGTTATGGGCTTATGAAGGTTCAGTTTTTTACATAATCACAAGTTATATTGTATGTTACAAATAATTTTTTTTGAGCCCATTAAGAAGGAGAAAGACCTAAGATATTCAAGGTATGACTAGAAGAATGAGATTCTAAAATTATCTTATTTTCATATGGTTTTATAATATATGTAAGCTGGCCATCAAAGATACTTTGGTCTTCAAAAGAGGTCTAGGATATATTTGCCAAAAATTATTTCACACATGATTTTATTCCTTAGTTTCAGTTATTAAGGTGACTATATCTCCTAAGCAAGAAGTTAGACAATTTTTAGATGGTTTTCATTCATAATTCCAAGATATTTAGGATTAAATTATTTCTTATGATCCAAAATGTCACAATCACAAAGATGTTGAGTTATATATTCATCAATAGGATCATACAAGTGTTATGAAAATTTTAATGTCCCTTCATTTTGAATTTAAACTAGTGTATGACTTTCTTCTACATTATGATCCATTTCTTCAAATAGAGACAATTATTTTTGAGCTTATATATAAGGAGACATTGTTCCTCTAAAGTTGTCTTGGCTACTATAGGATCTATAGATTCTCATAGTCCAATTAAGGGCAATTTTAATTATTGTAAAGAACTTGATATTGATATTTGGATGTCTAATCAGATCACCAAAAAATGATCGCAAAATTTTGGTCAATAGCAATGCAAATCTTCTTATTTTACCACTACAACCATTAGGGAATCCTAAATCTTTTAAATGCAACCTTGTTGCTTTTCTTGATCAAATTAACTTCGATGCCCTTAATTAGGCACTTCCTTCTTATCATTAGTAATTATAAAACCTTAGCCTTACATGTCACACAAGGTACTAATTCTTCTTGGTATTTTAATTCTACGTATTGCAATCATATGAGTTTTTTTACCTTAATTGTTTAAAAATAAAAATCAGTTTCCCTTGAACCTTTGTATATAACCTTAATAATTCTCCTATGTCTGTTAGCTATGTTGGTACTGTGTTTATATGTAACCTTATGTTACCAAATTCCTTCTTAGTTATAAAGTTACTATTTAATCTAATCTTTATTGATTAATTATATAATCTTGGGCTTGTGGTTTAGTTTTCAAGTCATGGTTGTCATTTTCAAAATCTAAAGACGAGTTTAGATCCTTAGAATAGGACATAAACTAGGAAATTTGTTTGAGCTTACATCACTTTATTTACCATTGAGTCAATCTAGTTATGGTGCCATAATTATATCTAACATTTTACACTCTCAACTTGGTCATGTTTCTTTTTGATGTTTAGATCTTTTAATTTTTAGTAGTTTGCTAAGATCTTGTAAACAAGAACATATTGATTATTTATCTTGTTAGTTAGCTAAACATTATGTCTTAATTTCAATAATTACAATTATAAGTCATCTACTCTATTTGATATAATCCATTAAGATATCTGGGCCCTTTATCTTATTCATATTATAAAAGGTTTAAGATATTTTACTATCTTTCTAGATGAATTTTCTCAATATACTTGGAATTAATGCAAAAAATTGAACTTATAGGGCATGTATGCTTAATTAATCAAATTGTAAAAACTCAATTTTATGAAATAATCAACGTCTTTAGAATTGATAATTCTATGGAATATAAGGATAATTCCTTCTATTGGGTCTCGTTTTCAAAACCCAACCTCAAAAACATAAATCGAAAACAAAGTGACAGAAAACGAAAGAACGGATAACAAAGCAAAACGAAAGACGGACAAAGCGGATCACAAAACGAAAGAAATCGGAAGCGCGTGCGGAACTAAAAGAAATCGAATTCTTAATCAGCCATAGAAAAATCGAAAGATCGTAAAACAAAGGAAACGAAACACTTCAATCTATCTGAAGGACAAATTTCGACATCCGAAACGTGTACCTTAGAAAACAAAACGTTAGAAATCATACGACACACTTGGTCTAACCCTATCCGAAATGGTATAATTTTTTTTTCATCATTCAAAACCATTCAATTTCCCATTTGGAAATTCATCCACATTCAAATATCAATTCATAAAATTCTTCTTATTCAATCATATCGCATCATTTTAAACTCTTACTTTTCTTTTGTCATAAAAATCTCACACATGATTTATATAAAATCAAGCCATAAACAAAGAGCACTTCAATATTTCAAATCCATCAACACAATCATCGGACCTCCTGTCCGAAATCCCAACACAAACAAACACATACATACCCATAGCACTTCAATAATTCTCAATCATCAAAATCTTCGGACCTCCTGTCCGGAATCCAAAAGCAATCAAATCATAATCATATACAGTCACATTATATACCATAACTATACACAAATTTATATCTCAATTCCATACACAAGTCCAGAATTCATTTAGATTCCAAAATAAATGCACTACAAACTTTAATGGCATTTTCAAGCCACAATACAATATTAATCTCAAAATCCAAATACAAAGATACAAAAATCCCCACGATACTCAACATATGCCTAAGCTCTTATTTTTCCAATAATCTAACTTAGAAATACAATCATAAACATAAATACACGGATGTCTGATTTTCTTTCATCCAATCTTCTTCTCGATACCTGGAGATGGGAATGAAAGGAGGGTGAGCTTTACAAAACTTATTGCTAGTTTGTAGAAATTTTACAGTAGAAATTCATCAAATGCTTATTTTTCAAAATTTCTTAACTTATCAAAGAATTTCTCAACTTGTCAAAGAATTCATGAACAATTTTTAAAATATGGATGCATCACACTTAGAAACAAAACAAGAGCACATAAACACATCAGAATGGTTTGGGTTGGTTCAGAAACAAAACATACTACACATTCTTGCATAGTGGTCCTGTGTAGCCGTGAACAGAACATACTACACCTTCCCGCATAGCGGTCTAGTGTAGCCGTGAACTTATGGGAGTCCTTAACGGAGCTCCAATGCCACTAGCGGGCAGGCGGGCGAAGCCTTTGACAAGTACACTTGACATCTTATGGGACCTAGCCAAATCCACATAACACATTTCACACTTGAAAATCGGATTGCCCGAAGGCATATTTCGAAAACTTAGTTTTCATATCATGTCATATTCAAACACAATGTCATTCACAATTTCAACCAAAATTCGC
>JANTNU010000007.1:2304411-2321286 GCA_024752395.1 Erythroxylum havanense | reverse complement strand
AGAACATTAAACACAATCATTCAAATTCATAAATTGTCTTTTTCTTTGCACATGACTAATTTACCACAAAATCCTCAGTTAATGTTATTTTATAATTCAAAATCCCACTAAAAGATCGGGGTCCAACACCTTCCTTTCTCTCTTCTCCCAATATGATACAATGCTTCATTACTCTTATCTATACACATCTCAACAAAATATAAAACCTGAGAGGAAACATATACATATTCTTAACATGATCAAGGCCTTACTTATTTCTTCTTCTGATTCTGAGCATCTTGAGGTAGAAATAACTTTTATTACTATTTATACAAAAAATCAAGCTTCCTTACTATTATAAATAATCAATCTCTTATAAACATTCCAAATTGAAACCTAGAACTCATTTACATTGTTTTGTAAGATATGACATTAAATATAAGGAATGTAGTTATTAGGATAAGATGAAGAATGTAATGATAAAGGAGTAATTAAAGGTGACTAATATTATTTCAAAATTAATAGAGACAAGGCTTTGGAGGTTTGAACATGTTAAGAGGAGACACCTAGAAGCTCCAGTGAGAAGATGCAAGAAGATTGTTAAGAGGAGACACCCAAACACTACAGTCAGAAGATGCAAAAAGATTGTAATTAGAGGTTGTAAAAGGGAAAAAAAAAGGAAGGCCTAAGAAGAATTAAGGGAGGTGAATAAAATTGATATAACTCTGCTGGAAATTACAGTGGACATGACCTGCAATAGAAAACTTTGGCGTACTAAAATATAGATAAAGGATCTCTCTTAAAAAAGATTTTTATTGTTCTCATAGGCCTGTTAGCATTTTTCACTTAGATTTAGCCTAATCATTTAGATAAGTACTATTCATTCTCCTTTTTATTAATTATTTTTGTTGTTGTTGTTGTTATTACTATTTTTGTTATTATTATTAACTCTTTTCCTACTTATTTATTTTTCTCTTTTTTCATATAGGTCATTTGAAATAACCTCTCTACTAGTTATGAGTAAGGTTGGTGCTACTGGACCTCCCCAACCTTCATATATTAGTAGGTTTTTTACTGGGTTATTATTATTGATGTTGTTGTTATTGTTGTTGCATATTGGGATCCCATCTTTAGAAATCTTTAAATCCTTGGACGTGTCATCTTCTAGAAACATAAAACCTGTCTTCCTTACAAATAACACCCTCCACTTGTTTCTTCACTAATCCCTCAATTGACTAGTTTTTTGATTGTCTGACTAGCTAGTTTTGTCGAAGTCTCTCTTAGTTATAGGTCCTAAAGAATAGAGACCACTTATCCCACCTAAGGATCCAAATCCATTGGAGGATCAAAGTTCTCTTAGGCCATACTAGTTGGTATCACATATTATAAAACATTATGTTGTAAGTCTCCTTAATCTTTGGTATAACTCTATTAACTCAACCTTCAGTTCCCTTTATTTAAACTCAGTAGTTACAAGGATGCTAATAAAAATCCTTTATTATAGCAAGCTATGACAGAAAATTTTTAGGATTTAAAGAAACCTTGAACTTGATATCTAGTCCCACTTTACCCATGAAAGACTTTAGCGAGATTCGTATCTTTCTAGCAAAGTATAATACTAACCTTTTTATTGTGTGCAAATATAAATGATTGCAAAATTGCTTATACCCTTTTCAAAAGTGATGTTTTTCTTACAAATTAGTGGAGAGTTTTATATATCTTACATTTACTCATCTTAACATGCCCTATGCAGTTTATATTATTAATCAATTTATGATAGCTCCCTGAAACACTAATTATATTACATTGCTTTGCATTCTACACTATGTTAGATGTACCATGTTTTATGATATCCAACTCTCATAAAGAAGTAAGCAAAAAATAGTTGTACAATCTGTCTTGGTGATTGTCTTGTATCATAGAGAAGTAAGAAATAAATAGTTGTATATTATCAAAACATGATTAATTGCCTAATAATATTGTTAGAATATTATGAAAAATATTTAGGCAATAAATTATAAATAATCTCTTAATATTTAATATTCAAAAACAATATATTTCTCTCAAACCATTATGCTATCTTTAAATTTAATTATAAAAAATAACTATTAGAGAACATGATTAAAGAGAATACAAGATTGTAAATTAATTTTTATATTATGTGAATTTATAGATTATAAAAGGAGAAAGACAATATGTAAATATTAGTTTAATGTAATTTGATTATAAACTTATTTTCTATGGACGAACTTCTAACCATAAAAATATTAAGATATCTTATTCATAACAAACTCTTATACTGTAGAATATTATGATAATATATAATATCTCTTGCATATAATATGGATATAATAACACCATTGATTAAAAGCTAACCGGTTCCCACTGTTTTAACCGTAAAAATCTTGAATTGGGTAACTTTCTAGTTTAATTTAATTTAATAACTCATATTACTAAAAATGATTAGTTTATTAACTAATCGATCTATTTTGTGAACTAATTAGTTTTTATAAACTATAATAAACGAATTAATTTTCATTTAACAATCTCCTTTTTTGATAAAACTTTAAATTTTTTGATGGGTAAGGATAATTTGCTTCTTCAAATCCTATCTAAAATTCTTCAATTTTGTTCAATCTTTAATATATATCGATTTTATGATAGTCTAATACCAGTTGAGCCTTTAAATCTTAAATCTCTTATCTTAATGGTTCAACTTTTGGTCTAATTTTTAAACATTGTGTGTGTGTATATGTTTCATATTTTTAATATTTTTAACAGGAAGTTTAATATTGGTGGGAAGAATGATTATAAAAATTAAAGTTATAAGTAAATCGCCCAAAATGATAAAATTACTCGAACTAAATCATGAAAATGCATGAAACCATTATTAAACATTTGACTTATTTTTAATATTGATTTAGTTTGAATTTTAAATAAAAATCAATTCAAATTTAATTATATATACGTGAACTAGTAAAATATCTGACAAATCCTGACTTATGACCTATATATGCTTGAAAATTTTCAAAATTATTTGGCCACTTTCTTAAAAAAAACTCAATAAGAAATGTATCATAAATCATAGAACCAATGGTACCAAAGAAGTGAAAAAGAAAAGAAAAAAGAGTTCTAGATGAAAATAAATTTAGTGATGTCCTGTAAAGGACAAGAGGCACAACAATCTAAAATAATCATGGCCAAGTTGTTTGATCATATCTTATAAGAAGTTAATTAAACAATAATAATTAGTACTATGTGTTGGAATTTTTTAATGGAATTACATACATTTATTAATAATTATTTATCTTAAGCTATTATAAGATTTGACTTAAGATTAAAAGTGATTTATTAAAGTTTTAAGTTAATAGGCCTAAATTATCTAATTTATAATGGGTAAATTAGGAATAAGCATTATACATATAAGAAGTAGTTATGGTCTCCAAGAGAACTAATTAGGACTTCTTTTTTGATATCTCATCGTTAAAAAAGATAAATAATCTATATGTATCTCTTGGAAGGTCAACAGCCTAAAAGAGTCGGAACAATTAAATTAAGATTTTTCTAATAGATTCAAGTGTGCTTTTGTAATTAAGTTTATCCTTAATAATTTGACATGATTTCTTTGAGATGATATTATAGATTTTATATTAAAATTAAGAATTGTTATTATATCCTTTTTTTATGTTGGATTATTGAGATCAAAGTTGATTTGTCTCTTTGAGATTTGTATGGATTTAAGTTTTTGTTGGTATTAGGTATATATATATATTGGAATGTCACCTTGATTGAAGATGTTGATGGGAATGCCATTATTGCCATTATGCTAACAACCAATTCAATGAATTAGAAAAGCACTACCACACCATCTAAATGCCATTATATTATTCTTGATGATAGTAAGTAGGGACACTTTCATCTATATACTATTAGTGAATCTTTACTTACTGATCTTGTTCATCTTTCTTTTACTTTATCTATACCTAAACTTCTTTCAAATGCCAAAATAACTGTCTAATAGAATAAACAACATAGATGAAATTACTCATCTTCTTAAAGAAAGTCATATCCATGATATTTTTTTACTTTGGTTAAGTCCGTATAATATATATTCTTGTAATCATTTTTAAACCAGAATCATTTGTATTGTTCTCACTACCAATTTTCCTAAAGTCAAGGAGATAATTCAATATTCTAGGTTGGAACAATGTAGTTTAAAATCAACGTCAACAGAGCAATATGTCAAATTGGAAATGCCTAAAGAACTCATCTTTCTATGGAGAGATCAAAATCATACTCATCTCTGTGTTAATGCTATTAGAATTGTCTCACTCTTCGTGGAAGAAAAGGAATTCTAGCTACTGCTTGTATCTCTCTTCATGATACTACCTACATAATGTACTAAAATGTTTTGATTGGTACCCTATTGACTACTTTTAATATTGGAAGTGTTATCCTTACAGTTACTCCTAATTTTAACATCATACTAGATGATCTTACTTTGCTAAAAGACTACAAGTCCAAATTCAAATAACTAGAGCTAAACAAGATTCTACAAAAATTATCGCCACCTTATTTCATCAAATGATTTATCATTTACAAAATCACGTTGTAGATCTCAACTTTCCAAGCTCAACTTCTGATGTTTTGTAAATGGTAGAAGATCAAGCCCATGATCCCATAATCTAGATCCTAGAAAAATTGACACTAATGGAGTTTGAAAATCTAATGCCCACAGAGTGGATCACTGATTACCAAAAGGTATTCCTCAAAGGCACTCCATCCATATTACTACTCGATAAATTCTCAAAACATTGAGAGATGGTCTATTAAATCCATCTACATTAGGCCTAACAAAGAATAGCTGCATCATTTGGCACATCTAGTAATTTTATTGTTGTAACCAGTTTTATCACACAAAGAAGGAAACGGTGGACCTCTAATCCACTTGGTAAAGCGTGGTGGTCAACTTGTGAATATTAACCCAAATAGAGGATATTTTATATGGGATGCTGACCCATCCATATGTGAGCCAACTTGTGAGATATGTCCTATACTAGATTATGATGAAACAGACAGAGACGATGAAGCCTATGTTTAAAAGAGGTAGGTAAAACTCCTACAAAAAGGAAGGCAACAACAATCTAAAGAAATTCATCATTGTCAGCCTTCACAACAATTTCATCCTAAGCATGATGATCATGACCTAGATATAAGACCATGGGTTAGGCTTAAAAAACCACATTCCAGACCTAAAATTATTCATAAGCTACTCAAAGTTGTGGACAAGGAACATTTGTTCCTTTAAAATCCAATCCCTAAAGTTAAGCCCATTATTCCTTCTATTAGAGACTCCAATATATTCAAGTAGCATCTGCTAGTATTCTTCTTAGAGTTATCCATAAATAATTGATTAGATATTTTCAGATTATTGATAAGCAAACTCGATAAGAATATTTTGAAATAAAGCGTTGCTCTTTGGATAAACGAGACCTTTAAATGAATTTCAATGTATGATAGAAAGATAATATTTTCTTAATGGTTTTAATGATGTCAATCTATATTATACATTTGTTGCATCTCTTTCAAATGAACTTCAATTAGAACTTTAAAGGACCATTGTAGCTTTATGCAAAGATACGAGATAAATATCTCCTGAGATTTATCAAATTGCATTAGCATCTCTTGATAAACTTATGACCAAAAAGCATTTTTCAAGAATATGATTAAAGGTGGCCCTTTTTTGAAAAAAGCTTACGAGAATCATTTTCTTAAGATGAAGTGTAAGGAGAAAAAAGATTACAAGTGCCCTACCATAAGGTAACATCATCTCAAGAAGTTCTCCTATAAAGGATCACAAAGATCCCAATTCTCTAATGGAGGTTATAAAAATTATTTCAGAAGAAGTAAATGACATAGGCTTGTTTGTTTCTCTAAATTATAAACTCCTCAGACTTAAAAAAAATATGTTGATTTTTCTTTTGTAGCAAGCTAGGACATTTTTCTTGACAATGTCCTAATAAGGAGAAAAGGGATTTAAAAATGTTTGAATCCATTAGGGATATTATGCCAATCTATGAAAACAAAATTGAAGATTTCATTGAAGAACAATCCAACGAAGATGAGGAAACCAAATTTGTTGTATCTATCGATGCCTCTGATGATGAATTTGACTCAAATACTAAGGATGATAACCTATATTCGTTATGGTAACCATGTTTTAAGGTAGTCTCAAAGCCTATCACTGTTCCTTGTCCTTATGTCCATATTCTGATTGGTATAGTTATTTATTGCAAGGCTTCTCCTATACAAATCCTACCTATTGGTATTAAATGCAAAGCTAACTTCGATTCTTACATTGATATATGCAACATGATCAACTTACCTAGGTACCTCCTCAATATGGAAAAATGAGAGATCAATCTGTAGAACATTGTCCAGAAAACCATGCATAGTTCTCACACCCTCATCCTCTTTAGAAGAATCCACAATTCTTCATTCACTGACCTTTTAACAATCCTACCAAAGTAATTCATCATGAAATAAATCTTAATGACTTAATGCTAGAACAAGAAGAGTGCACTATGTGGCTTCAACTAGGATTCATTAGGCTTATAAAACTAGATTGGTTTGTCCAACTTTGTATATAAACAAAAGATTCAAATAATGATGACGAGAAAAGAGGCTGGTGATTGGTTTAAAGAAAGTGATTCATCATCTACCTCCTTTAAAGATTCCTAACAAAGGACAACGCATCCTTCAGATAGATGCTAGTAACCATTATTAGGGTTTCATCTTAATTGAAGAGGTTTAAAGGAAATGTTATTATTGTAGCCATGCTAGTGGCTAGTTCAAGGAATCATAAAAGCACTACCACACCACCTATAAAGGAATTTTGGCGGTAAAAAAAGGTATTGAAAATTTTAATTTCGATCTTAGTCTGTATCATTTTCATATCATTCTGCGGTGGAAATGGATAACTTTTCCTTTCCAAAGATTCTTGAGCCTAACAAGAAAATATTGCCTAATAACCAATTACTATGATGGAAAGATTGGTTATCTCACTATAAATTCACAATCCGCCTTATCAAAGGTCATCATAACATGTTTAATGACTTCCTTTTGAGATCCAAAAAGCCAATCCAACTTCTCACTCCTATCTTAAAAAAGAAAAGAAAAGAAAATTCCTCTCTTCATTCTCCAATTTATGGATTTCCTACTTTATGTTAAAAATTAAGAAATCCTTTCCTCCAATAACTAGAGACCCTCCTTAAAACCTAGATGAAATTCTTGTTCTCTTAGACGAGAGTTTTTTTTATTACCTTCATTTTATTCTTACCACCTTAAACATTCCTCTGCATCCATATCACTTTGACATCTTGACACCATATCATACCTTGCACCTTTTTTATGAGATTCTTACTGAACACGTTGTATGGCATCTCTAAGCTTTATCTGGACTTTGATGTCTATCCTATTGCTTTATCTCCATTACATGTTTATCAACATTTAGATAATCTTGTAAATGCTAGTTCTTTGTTATGGACTTTTTTGAAATGGTTCCAACCATTAGGAAACTGGCGTATCCAATTAGGTTAGATACTCAACAGATACCAATTGTAGAGTATTCCCTTATAGAACATAAAGGTCAATCTTTCTTCATCATCCTCTGTCCTTATAACATGATTGAAAATGGTTATGTTTACACCATTAATCATTTTCAAATTTGGAAGATATCCACTGACTGGCCTAAAAACTAGAAAGATTGAATGCATGATCTTTATCACTTTCTTAATCACCTTAATAATCATTCAAAATTCAGTAAACCTACCACTTGGACATCTCTAGGCCCATACCTTGGAGACTTTGCTTTACCGAAGCCTATTTCACCAACTATTGGATATTAGTCTTTTACTGACCAGTTTGCTCATACAAGTTTTAACCATGGCAAGAGAGCCATCATGTCCACCTAGACATGAACCCAAGAATACTTATAGAATTGGAGAAGGCTCCACTACTCGTAAGCCTAATGTAGTTCCCAAAAACCTTCCAAACTATTTCTAGGATGCCCAAGATCTATGGCCTCCAATTCGGACATATGTCGAAATAGCCCATTTCATTAAAGAAATGGAAATATTGGATAATTATATGTCCGTATTAAATGAAGACTATGGACCTCAATCCTTGTCAGTAACATCCTGTTGAAAAATTGTTCCTTATCATTTAGGAATATTATCAGGACCTAATGTCTCCCAATAATTTTTATTTTCATGATCTACTTTTGTGTTTTAGTTTGGATTATTGTACTATATAGGGTTGCTTATATATTTATTCAAAAGTTATTTGTTTTGTTCTAAGCAAGGTTTTCTTTCAGTTGCAAATAGGCTTGATCTCTAGTTCTATCAATAATATGGAATGTGTTTTCTATCTTACATCTATCTTCTAAGTTTTCTCTCTCTTGAAAGCTTGATCCTTTAATAAAGTAGTTACATTCACATAGAAAGATTAATAAGCTCTACATTTTCCTCTTGATGAGAATCATATGTACCAAAAAGTCTTAAATTATAGATGTTATTTAGGTCTAAGTTATAGGCGAAAGATTGATTAGTTTAGAACCCTAAAAAGTAGGCCTTGAGAGTTAACGCCTTTGCTCTTCTAGCATAATTGAGGTCTCAGCTATAGTCATATTTTTATGATCTTAATCTTTAATAGAGATTTAGTTTTCTAGCATTAATGGTTTCTATTATCCCTATAGCTCTTTGACCAAAGTTTCCTTTATAGTAAAGTAATTTTTTAAGATTATATTTGTATGATGTGACTATATTGTTTGTTGGATGGTGAAGAGAATTGCTTACATTATTTTATTAGATTATAATACCTACCTAGTGGATTTTTTCTTCACCTATGAGAATTTGCAAATGCTCCTGTGGCTTTAATGCTTTTGGTCTTTAGACTTTTATCATTTATTTTCTTATAATGCTTCGTCCTTTTATGTCTTCATTATATGATTTAAATAAAGAAACTTGTGCAAGTGTGCCTAAAAAAATTAGAGTTTAACACCTAAGATATTTTCTTCACTTATCAGAACCTAAAAGTTTATTATATGTTTTTGTTGGTTTTATTTAAATTTAATATTTGATTAAAATAATATGGAATTATAACATTAACTTTTAGTAATTGATTAAGTAAATTTAAATCTTATATTTTTAATGGTTATTAATATTTCAAATTAATTCAAAACAATATATTACTAAAGTAACCTCTTTGGTATAGATTAACTAATTCCAAATTCATTAAGGCAGATGGATGTGGATGAATTTCATAAAAATAATAATTAGCCTAAATAAAATTATTATTTGGTCAAAATTTAAACATACTTATAGCAATAAATATGTGATAATTATTCAAATTTCTTTGTAAATTATAAGTCAATCTAAAGAAAGACTTATGATTTAATAGAAACTTATTATCAATATTTGATCACTATAAAAGTATCATTTACAAATTGATACTTATGTCTAGAGACTAAATTTCAATGTTGTGTTAGTTATCTTGTGATGAAGGTGCCATTAGTTGAATTCATTAATTATCATTGATTCATATTTTAATTATGAGTATTTTTTGTCAATTTTTGTTCTCTATTCAGTAAATACTTTTACTACTGCAATATTTGTCAGCATCAACTCTATACTTGTGTTGAATGTCACAAACTTTAAATTTTGGAGAGAGAGCAACATGATCGTTCTTTGTTGTATGGATCTAGACCTTGCTCTTCAGATTGAGCAACCCTTTACTCTTATAGATTTAAGTTTCTCTTATGATAAAAGGGACTAGGAGAAATGGAAATGCTCAAATCTCTCTAATCTTATGATCATGAAACAAGCAATTTTGAAAATATTCAGGGGCAAAATGTCTGAAGAGAAGGATGCAAAATTGTTCCTTAAAAAAATTAAGAAGAATTTTATTAAAAATAAAAAACAAAAATAGATATTTTCTACTTAATCTTGTTTGTATGAAGTGTAAGGGTAACGGGAACATCATGGAGTACGTTTTAGAAATGTCTCTTCTTAATTCAAAACTAAAAATATTAAACTATTTGAAGATTTGCTTGTGTATTTGGTTTTGATCTCTCTTCCTACACAATTGAGTCAATTTAAAGTTAGTTATAACTTTCAAAAGGAGAAATGGACTCTTAATAAGTTCATTTCACATTATGTGCAACAAGAAGAGAAATTAAAGCAAGAGAAGGTTGAAATTGCTTATTTGTATAGAAAAGAAAGAAAGATAAGGAAGTTGTGGAAATTGTACCACTAAAGAAGAAAAATAACGAATACAAACAACAAATTGAAGAATTTGCTTGCTACTTTTGTAGGAAGAATTCTCACAAGAAAAAGGAGTGTACCAAAGATCATACTTAGCATACAAAGAAAGGTACACTTCTTCTTTGTTTTGTTTTGAGGTTAATTTGATTTTAATACCTAGACACTCTTGGTGGTTAGATTCTAGTGCTACTTCCTATATAACTATGCCCATATAGGGTTGCTTAAGCTATCAGAAACCTAATGATGGTGAAAGATACATCTACAGAGGTGATTAAATGATAGTTAAATTTTATAACAGTAGGGACTTTTAGGTTATCATTTAGGGTTTGGATTTCAAAGAAACTTTTCTTGTATTGTCTTCTAGGTGAACTTTGGTTTTTATTTCTATATTAGACAATGTTGGTTGTTTTTTTGGAAATAGACATTTTAGTCCTTTTCATTATTCAAAACTTGTCAGCTTCATTTCTTTTTTACAATATTATAACTTACACTTACTTGATACAATTGTCTCATTTAATGAATCCTCACATGTTAATTCATAAGGTACTAAAGGAAAATTAACAAATGATCATTCTAATTTATTAAGGTGGAAGTGTTTAGGTTATATCTCTAAACAAAGAATTAAAAGGCTTATGTTAGATAGAATTCTTTATCCACTTGATCTATCCAACTTTGAACTTTATATCAAGTGTATTAAGGAGAAGCAGACAAATATAAGGAGATTAAGTGGCTAAAAGATCTTCAAGTATCTTAAAGCTAATCTATATAGACATTTGTGGTCCATTTCCTACACTTTTTTAGAATGGTCAAAAATATTTTATTACATTCATAAAAAATTACTCACATTATGGATGCCTTTATCTCATTTATGAGAAGTTATAGACATTAAGCATGTTCAAAAATTTCAAAACTAATTAACTCGACAAAAGGATTAAAAGCGTTAGATCTAACCATGGTGGTGAATATTATGGTAGATATGATGGTTTAGGTGAACAACATCTAGGTTCATTTTCCAAATTCCTAGAAGAATACGATATCATCCCATAATACACTACCTAAGAAGCCCTATCATGATCGGTGTTATTGAGAGATGAAACAAAACATTAAAGGATATGGTAAGGAGTATGATTATTCACATATTCTTACTAGATTCACTCTGGGGAGAGACTTTTAAGACCATAACTTACATTCTCAATGGAGTTCCAACTAAAGTAACGACTAAAACCACTTACGAATCGTGGACAAGAAAAAAGCCTAGTATAAAACATTTTCATATTTGGGGTTGTCCAACTGAGGCAAGGCCTTATAGAACAATTGAAAGAAACCTAGACTTAAGAAATTTTAGTAGTTATTTCATTGGATACTCTAAATAGGCATGGGGGTACAAATTTTATGATCTCATAAGTAAATATATTTTTAAAACTAGAAATGTCAAACTCCTTGAGGATGTTGAGTTTGAAGGGGGAGATAAGGTTTGAGACTTTATCTTGGAAGAGTAATTCACTACTCTTCCTATAATTTTTATTAACTATGATCAGATTATCATTCTAGACATTGTCTAGGAAGCAACTTCATATCAACAAGACATTATTGAAAATCTCCCTAATCAAGATTAATTGGTTGTTCTTGAAGGACAAAATCAATAACCTTCCTGCATCAAAACACAACCCAAAACAGTTCCAGATGCATCACTAAACAAAACATACTCCTTACCAGAAATAGGTTGGACCAATACAGGAGGTTCAGTAATCATACATTTCAGCTGATCAAAGCTACTCTGACACCTATCAGACCATTCATACTTCACTCCTTTCTGTAACAGTTTAGTTAAAGTAGATGCTATCACCGAGAATCCCTTAATAAACCGACAGTAATACCCAGTCAGACCCAGAAAACTTCTCACTTCTGCCACATTCCATGGTGGTTTCCAATTAACAATCGCTTCTATCTTACTAGGATCAACTCTAATTCCTTCAGAAGAGACAACATGTCCTAAAAATGATATCTCCTGAATCCAAAAATCACACTTACTTAGCTTAGCATACAACTATCTTTCCCGCAGAGTCTGTAATACAATTCAGAGATGTTCAGTATGGTCTTGTTCATTTTTAGAATAGACCAAAATAACATCAGTAAACACCACAACAAACTGGTACAAATAAGGCCTGAGCACTCTATTCATTAGATCTATAAATACTACTGGAGCATTAGTTAACCCGAATAACATTACTAGGAATTGTCTATAACGAGTCCTAAATGCAACCTTCGGTACATCCACATCCTTTACCTAAAGCTGATAATACCCCAATCTCAGATCTATCTTTGAAAACACTCCTGCATCTTTTAAATGATCAAATAGATTGTCAATCCTTGGCAAGTGACACCTATTCGTTACTGTGACTGTATTTAACTGCATGTAATCGATGCAGATCCGTAGTATGCCATCTTTCTTCTTAATAAATAACACTAGTGCTCTCCAAAGTGACACATTGGGTCGAATAAACCCCTTATCTAGAAGTTTTTGTAACTGCACCTTTAACTCCTTCAACTCAGTAGGAGCCATTCTATATGGTACTCTGGATATAGGAGCAGTAACAGGCATAACTTCAATAGATAACTCCACTTCCCTTTCAGGAGGGAGTCTAAGTAATTCCTCCGGAAACATATCTAGAAATTCATTCACTATAGGAATGTCAAGCAATTTAACACCTTCCTTCTTAGCATTAACCACAAAAGCCAAATATGCTTCACATTTCTTCCTGATCAACTTTCGAGCTTGCATAACAGATACCACATTAGTTAAAGAACTAGTGCGAATGCCATGTAATATAATCTCAGGCTGATCGGGTCTCTTAAGCATAACTATCTCAGCATTACAATCAATCACTGCCCGATGTTTAGGCAGCCAATCCATACCCAAAATCAAATCAAATTCGTGAAATGACAATTTAATCAGATCTGCTACATACTCATTTCCTTAAATCATAACAGGACAATTCCTAAACACCTAATTAACCAACACATTGCTACCCAGAGGACTGGTTACATGAATGTTATATCCTAAATGATCCATAGACATCTTCATATCAAACATTTCTCTAGCACAGATATAAGAATGTGTAGATCCAGGATCAATTAATGCATACATTTCAAAATCAAGGAGAGAAACAATACCAGTAATAACTTCAGATGTGTCCTGATCCTCACGAGCCTTCAATGCATAAGTTCGAGCTGAAGCAGAAGGCACATCTGGTCTATTAATAGCTTCTGAGTGGGAACTCAGATTAGCTCTGTGCTGATTATATCCTTTTCGACCTCTACCTCGACCTCTGTTCCTAGCCAATGCTTGAGAAACCTCTCTACCAGCTTGTGTTATCTCAGATTGTCTCAGAGGACAATTTGCAATCATATGTTCTGTAATGCAACAACGAAAGCATGCACTTGTAGCTCTCCAACAAACACCCCAATGATGATTAGAGCAGTATGGGCACTCTAGGGCACTAGAACCTCGGCCCCCAGAGGAACCCCTACTAGAGACAGTCGATGTGGGAAAGTTTTGTTGCCTTCACCTAGTCACAGATCTCTGAGCAACTTCTGATGCAGAGGAAGTACCTTCCCGATTTCGTTTTCCCGAGGACTGACCTCCTCTAGTAGAGCCTCTTTCTGATTTCTTTCTTTCCTGATCGTCTCTTGCCTTTTTATTTACATCGCAACTTGTACCAACTGATGGTAAGTAACTTGTTGCAACAGAGTAAACGCTGCCAGATGCTCCTTGATAAAGTCATGCAATCCCTCCTCGAATTGATTGTTAAGTCAAAATGACTTTACATAAATGATTTTGATGAAGTACAAATAATAATAAAAAAACATACGAAAGAAAACAGACGAAGAAAAATAAACAGAAGAAAAGCAAACGAGGAAAAACAGACGAAAGAAAACAAACGAAGAAAAACAAACGGAAAAAAAGCAGACGAAAGAAAACAGATGAAGAAAAATAGACGAAAGAAAACAGATGAAGAAAAACAGACGAAAGAAAAACAGACGAAAGAAAAAAAGACGAAGAAAAACAGACAAAGAAAAACAAACTGAAGAAAGCCAGACGAATGAAAAGCAGACGAAGAAAAGCATATGGAAGCAAACCACGTCAAATCAAGAATCAGTTTGAGTTAGTTACAGAACTCAACTGAATAACTGTTTCTTGAAAGAAGCAAGAATCAAGAATAAAGAAGCAGTTGAAGTCGAAGACTATAAATATGAGTCGGAGTCGAAGATTAAAAAAGTTACACACGAAAGCTATAACAAGTTACACACGAAAGTTACAAAAGTTAGTCAAATAAAAGAGCTTAGCGATACTTAAGAGAAACTATTGTGCGAAAAATCTTGAGATATTTTTTTATAACAAAGCTCGAAAAACCTTTCAAATGAAAGTAGTACAGATAGCCTGCAGAGGCTAAGTGTGAAAGAATACTGATTGTAAGATACCTGAAGAGGCTCGGAGACAAAGAATACTTGTAACATTTTGAGAGATAGTGAAATCTCATAAACATATCTGAGGACTGGACGTAGCCCATGGTTTAGGGTGAACCAGTATAAAAATCGTTGTGTCAACATCTCTCAACTCTTAATCTCTCTTAGCTTTCAATTTTCGATCTTACTAGTTTTTATATAAGTTTTCGAAAAATACTTTATAACTTTGATTTTCAGTAGTTCTTGTGAAAAGAACAAGTTTCTTTTAACAAAAAATTTTCGAAGGGGCTTAATAAAAAAATATACACAATTCAACCCCCCTTCTTGTGCATTTGTATATTGTATAATAAGTCTTATATTAACGTGTGATTCACTTCAATTAGTATCAGAGTTTGGTGTCCAAGGATCACCTTAACAAAGTGTGGATTAAAGATTATGGCGGAATCACATATATACATAGCTGAAGGTGCCTCAATCACTAGACCTCCGACGTTTAATGGAGAAGACTATCACTACTGGAAAGATAGGATACGGTTGTTTATCGAATCTATTCATGTTGACCTTTGGGACATAATAGAGAATGGATCATACACACCAGCGAATGAAGAAGGAAATCTTATTCTACAAATCAGATGGACGGCTGATCAAAAGGCGAGATTTCAACTAAACTCCAAAGCAAAGTTCTTCTTGAGTTGTGCCTTAAGCAGAAGTGAGTACAATAAATTCCACGGATGCGATACTGCAAAGGAGATGTGGGATACGTTATCCATCGCACATGAAGGTACGAACCAAGTTAAAGAATCCAAGATAAGTATTCTTTTGCATCAGTACGAGCTATTCAAAATGAAAGATGAAGAACCTATTAATAAAATGTTTGGAAGATTTCAAACAGTTATCAATGGATTAAAAGCTCTTGGAAGAACTTACGATAACCAAGATCACGTTCGTAAGATCCTAAGAAGTCTACCAAAGAGGTAGAGACCAAAAGTTACTACTGTACAGGAAGCCAAGGATTTAAGCATATTAAAATTTGACGAACTGCTTGGATCATTGAAGATACATAAAGTTGAGCTCGATGTTGAAGACAAGCCCAGACGAGACAAGTTGATAGCACTAAAGGCCAGACAAAAGAATCACAAGACTCAAAGGAAGAGGAATTCATCAAAAGCACTGAAGATTGAAGAATCAAAGAACGATGATTCTAGTGAGTCAGAACAGGAGTCGAGTGAAGAAGATGACGAGCTATCCTTCATTTCCAAGAAGATCAGACGGATGTGGAAGAAGAAGTCCAAAGGAAATCAAATCTTCAAAAAGAACGACAAAGATGATGGGAAGATAGAGAAGACATCGATCATATGCTACGAGTGCAACAAACCAGGACATTACAAGTCTGAGTGTCCAACATTAAAAAGGAAACCAAAGAAGAGTAGAGAAGGAAAGAAAAGCATGATGGCAACATGGGAGGATCTAGATTCATCCGAATCAGATACATGCTTCGAGACATCAGATCATGCAAATATATGCCTGGTAGCCGAAGAGGAAAGTGATGAGGAGGTAACCTCTAAATATGATGAATTGCAAGATGCATATTCTGAACGACTAGAAGATTCCCATGCTATTCTAAAAAAATACAAATTGTTGAAGAAAAAGTATGTAGAAAATCTGAAAAATGCACAAGATATAGAAAGAGAGAACACCTGCTTAAAAAAGCAAGTAGAGGAAATTAAGAAAAAAGGAGTCATAGATAGATCTGAAGAGATCAATCAACTAAAGCTTAGGATCAAAAGTCTTTCAGCTAATTTAGTAACTTTCACTGAAAGTACGAGAAGAATGAATGATATGTTAGGAAAGTGTAGACATCCGAGTGATAAAACTAGATTAGGGTTTACTAGATATAAGTCTCAACAGAAAAGGAAGTCTTTCTTTCAGAAAAAGAAGTTCCAACAATCACATTTTCATCAAAAATCTTATCAAATGCATCACTATCATTATGTGCATTTTACTAACTCGAAAGGACCCGAGAAAATTTAGGTACCAAAAAATAAAATAATATCTCCTGCAGATATCCTTCCTTGGAAGAGGCAGCAAGCACCATTGGTATTTGGAC
>JANTNU010000007.1:2252266-2266322 GCA_024752395.1 Erythroxylum havanense | reverse complement strand
TATATACCTAAGATAAGAATTAAGTTGGACATTACTAACAATTCTTGCTTTAAGTTATTTTGATAGGAGGAACAACATCATGAGAGGAGATAGAAAAGATAGTTAAGAGGAAAGACCAATCATTTATTGAGAAAGGAGGGACAAATACAAAAGGAAGACATATGTCTAGAAAAGAGTACAAGAGTTAGCACAAGAATATAAAGAAAGAAAAAAAAGATAGGAGTTTGAGTAAAGATAGAAAAGAAAAAAAGTTATAAAAAGGAGATTTTAATCTCTTAATGATAAACTCCTATGAATTCATATAATACTTCTCCCTTTACTAATAAATTACTGACCATGACACAAATAAAATTGCAAACACTTATAATTCTCAAACAATTCAACTCGAATTCAGAAATGCATATTTACAATTATTGTATTTTTCGTTTTTTCTTCTTGAAGTACATGCATAATAACATTGAGATATCTAATGAAACAACAGACAATACACAGCAAAGATATCTGCTGGCACAACACCCAACACAACCAAAGTAATTTCAGGTTCTTTCTTTCATGACAAGCCTTTTACTTTCATACATCTCAACAACGAAACCGTGATCTATAAAAGAAGCGTGTCCACACAGTACACATCCTCCTAGCGAGCTAGTTAAAATAAGACACCTTTTATTGTTGTGCTTCTTCTTCTTCTGGGTTCTTTTGGATCGCAGATGCTTAAGCTTTTGCTGCAAACCCAGATCGTATAATCTAAAGTGGTCCCCAAGTTGAAGGAAACATATCACGTGAATGCACAGACTAGCAGCAGAGAGCACCAGGAATATTTTAGCCACTTCTTTCCCGCTAATTTTTCAAGATACTATGAAGAACTGATTCTTTTGTTTGTTGATATGGGAAACAATTGCTTGTGAAGCTGAAAAGTAATCTACCATTTTGACCCATCAGAAAATATCTACCATGCATGACAAAAAGATTTTATCATCAGCAAGCATATTTAATTATCATGTACTTTGACGATGCAACTGGAGGAAGATGTGAAAAGTTAAACTTGGAATAGAAGCTGTTCTTCTCTCTCGTCGGAAGCTGCTGATGAGTCTGTTGTTAGTGGGGACGGTGATGGTCCGCCATTTTCCATCTTCTTTAGACTCTGTTGATGGTAAACTTGTCTTAGTCTCTCTATTTCACTCTTCAATGCTTCTTGATGAGCTGCATGCATTTCAAAGATCCATCCATTATTTTCATAAGAAACTAAATTCTCAAAGAGATTGAGGATTTGAACATTCATCCATCGGGCTTGTGACAAATTTTCAACACTTTTTCACCATTCAACGCAATTATACGTGACAAATTAGCTAAAAGGTAGAGTATATCCTAATTAGAATAAATCGTGGAGTTTAAAATACTCCATGCTGTTAATTAAGAATAAAGTGTTTCGTACAATATCGTCAATAATTATTATGTGAAGAATAAAAATCAGTTCAAACAATAGATTATGCATTTACCATCTTTGAAGATCTTATCCTGAGCCAAAGCAGCAATTCTTTGTTTAAGAGCGCTGTTATCAACATTCAGAAGCAAGCGCTGTTGGTCGAGAAATGCTACTCTTGGCGATAACACCAAAACTTCTGCCTGAATTAAGAGCAGAAGTACTTAAATTAAGACGAAAAAAAGAAATTTTCTGAACGCAGCAATGATACACTTGGTTAGGTTTAAATTACTTACTTGCAATGAGGTTACACTCCGTTCCAGCTCTGATATATACTGCAGTTTCCTCACCCGCGATCTTTGAGCAGATTGCCTGTTGGCCAATATTCTAAACAAGAAGTGCATAAATTAGAGAATGTCAATCAATGATCTATGATTTAAGTTTATGAAGTCTCTTAAAAAGCTGAAATTGAGCAATTGAAAGTACAAGGAGACACACAATTTAGTTGAATTAATGTTCGATAGCATGAAAAATGAAAGGATTATTATCATAATAAATTGCATGATTGTGCTTTCTATTGAAATCTACCATAATGTCTTATACATTAAACTCTTGCAAATTCTACGATAAAGTTCTCAAGTCTACTCTCATCACTCGGATATGCTAACTAATAACAACCTAAAGAATGATGAAAGGGCCAGCTTTCGCTATGTGCATGGGATGAAAAATATCTCTTCATTACAAAACCCAAAAAAAAAAAAAGAGAGAGGGAAAAAGAAAACATAATTATCCAATAATATATATAAATGTCCACTTCATGATGATTACCTCTTGACCCTCTTGGGGTCAACTATCCGATCATTATTAGTATTGCTCGCCGGAGCTTGTGTATTGGATTGACATTGACTTTGCACCTCATCAGTTTCATTCTTGATCTTGTGCTGCTTTTGATCCGAAGAAGGAACTGTTTCTTTGTATTCGTAAAAGCTATTATGATCGGAAGGGCTTGAAGTGTTGGACGAACATGGAGCACCCACCGCATTGGAGACATCCTCTGCGAACATGGACATGAATTGCTCGTCGTCAAACTTGTCGAACTCGCTATGTCTGGTACCCGTTGGAGCACCGTCGGAGCCGTGGCAGTCATCCAGCATTGGTGCCTCAAGGAATGTAATGGAGTCGCTCACAGACCGCCTGTGAGTCCCTCGTCTCGATGACGAGAAGTCCAGGAACTCATCAACCCACGAAGGATTTTGCGCAGCGGTGGTCGTCGTCATGTTGTCCACCATCGCCCTAGTGGTGGTGGTGCTGGTGACCTCAGGAGGTGCTAATATGCCCGAAAATTCAGGCCAAGTTGGTAATATGTTTGGGATCTTTGGAGGTAACTGTGCCATTTAGAAAAATTGGTGTATGACCCCAAATGACACAAAAGAACCCAAAGAACCAAATTTTCAGAACCCAGAAACCTAACAATCTCCAATGTACATATATATATATATATATATAGATAGATAGATAGATATAGCTTGTATTTATACTCTAAGAAGGAGAATACAAGGACATGCAAGGATGTAATGAATATAAGAGAAGAAGATTAGCTAGGGATAAAGGAGGCGGACAAGTTAATTAAGAAGAGGTTTTTCTATTGTATGTATGTCGTGTGTTTAGAGTCAAAATGTAATTGTAAAGGTGTGGACATGCAAAGACGTCACATGGAGAGTAGAGAGGGATCGGATTGAGACAGCCAATGTACAGCTGTTGAGGAAACTCAACGGTATTACTGGAAAGTCGCCAGTAGTTTAATAAGGGCTGGAAGGAATCAGACACCACGTGCCCATGTGACCGTCCCTTTAGTGGGTACCTTATAATAGTCTCTTATTATTATTCTATTATAACTCCCAATGTCAACATATATGTCTCCCATATCATTCCTGGCTCATTTCCATCTCAATTCTATTCTTTTATAGGAATGAGTATGAAGAATTGAAGAGGGATTGATCTCCTTTTCAACACTTAATATCAGCATAATATTATATTTTTTTGAAAATTAAAAAGAATATATATTAAATTATAACATAAGCTAGAACTCGATCCTAAACAAGGATCATACAATTATAGATAAAAGAGGATATCCTACTAAGTATGTACAACAAATACAAAATGTAGATCATATTAACCACATATCCCTAAGATCTTGGCTAATTGTGCATTGCTTTCCATTGGCTATCATAACGTCTCTAATTATATCGAGAATTTGCTCGGTAAATTCATAGTTATGTTGTTCCTCATTCTCGTAAAGTCTCTGGTTCTTTTCTCTCCAAATGTAATAAATTACCCTCTGAAATGAAGTCTTGATGAGTATGTTATTCCTCTGACTTGTTCTGGTGCACCTAATGATAATGTTCAATGTCTCATGCCATATAAAGTTGAAGCTTGAGAGTTGTATCATATTAAAAATTCTGCTCCACACCGATTTGCTATATCTACATTCAAAGAACAAATCATTTCTACTTTCATTTGCTTGCTGACATAATACACATAATGGATCATACCTCCCAAACCGCCTATCTTTAGTTCTTAGTCTGTTCTTTGTTACTAACCATAAGAATACCGTAGCTTTGGGACTCAAAACATGCCTCTATAAGGTCTATGCCCATAGGACTACCTCTGCTGTATTAGTAAATTGTTCCCAAATCTGTTAGTGAAAATCCCACTAGTATGTAATGTCCATATACCATTTTATCCTTTCTTCTTTCAGCAGGTATACTCGGTAAATAGTTAGCTAGCAGTTGAAAATTTCTAAAGTTACCAACCCATTCCCTATACTAAATTAACCAAGCCACCTTAGCATTCTTAGGAATTCTATTTCTAAGCAATGTCAGCTCTTTGTATAAGAGGACTGAAATCAGTCCAATTATCAAACCACAATCATATCTCTTCCCCATCCCCTAATGTCATATCAACATAATGTCATATTTTACTTTGCTAAATTTTATTTATATGAGTTGCATTTAATTAGAATTTTGTTTCATAATAGGGTAAAATAAAAACTTATAGGTCCTTAGTTATATTTGTGATCATTTTATGAACTTCGTCTTCTTAGCATTTTTATTTAGCGTGATATGTTTATTATGTAGGGTTATTAAAGCACTTTGATGATAGGCGCAAAATAGCTAATCAATTTAGGTTTTTTTTTAATCATCTCATAACCCTATATATATGTGTGTGTGTGTGTGAGAGAGAGAGAGAGAGTTATAAAAGGTTATGCTTATATAATCTATAATCTAACTTACATTAGTGGGAAAGACAAAAGACAAGTATAGGATTTTTCACTATTTTACAAGTATTACATAAAGGTAATTCTACAAAGTCCAAGAATAATGATCATGCCTTCTAATTTAAGTATTTTTAATTTATGTTATTATTTGTATATCAATTATTAAAGAGCATAAAATTCTATTAAATGATTATAAAATTATACTCTTTTGATGCATGCTTTTCTATATGTGATATCGAACCATAGTCTAATAGGTTTTATAAACCTTAGTTATTGTTTGACTAAGTTAACTTTTCATATAACAAAAATATAAAATCAAGATTTTAGGGTTTTGAAAAAATTTCAAATTCTAGTTGTATGAAACCATAGAATTGTTTATTATTTCTTATCTATAAGTTATGGTACTAGTTAATAACTTTACTAAAGAGGGTATTAATTAGATTTGTGTTTATTATTGATTACATCTTATAGCTTTATAGTGAAAAAGTAACATAATTGGTTAATAATTGCACTAAATGAGTTAGTAACTGATTTTTCACGTAGTTATAATTAAATAATGTGTTTCTAGTCATTTCTTGTGAATATTATGGTTTATGGTCATTCTGATAATCAAATTCATGTTTTTGTAAATTTGGACACTACTCCACTAATTAATTGAGCCCAAGTTCTTAAAGGTTGTAGTTCTAGGTAACTTTTGGGATGGAGTTTGATCGATTGAATAATTTATTTGATTGACTGAATAATTGACTAGACAGGGGCATTTCCAATATTGTTTCTATATGATTTTGTAATTTTTGATAGCTTAATGCATTTAATCATCTTTTAAATTGTTTTATCTCTTAGCTTAGTATTGTTACCTCCTAAAAGGGGCTTAATTATACAAGAGGTTTATAAAATATTTGAAGGCGAGATTCATTAAATGTGACAATTTTGAGGTATGTGAACTTATGGACATGTTGACTTTACTAAGGTATGATAGAGCATCTAAGGTTGTAATTTACATTATGAGGATGAAGGACATATCTAGCCACCTAAGCAAACTAAAAATAATGATATGAGATTCTTTCTTAATCTATTGGTCACTAATGTTGAATAAGATGTTGTATATCCATATATGACACATATTTTTATTTTAATTTTTAAACTTGATGATGATGGATATTCACTAATTTTTAGTAATTAAAAAGGTTTAATTGTCCATTTATTATGTTGTAATTAGTGAATGTTTATTGGACGTGATCTTTATTATTTAGATTTGACGAATCCTATTAAACTAATTTTGAATGTTGAAAAATAAAGGAAAAAAGAAATTGGGATTTTAACCAATGAGAAATTATTTACTTTATGAAATAATAGACTTGGTCATATTTCAAAGGAAAGAGTAAAGAGATTGATTATGGTTGAAATCATCCTCAAATTAGTCTATGGTCATATTATTAGTGCTTATGTAGATTGTAATAGAGGCAAACTTGTCAAAAGTAAGAAAAAAGGTACCATTAATAATATTGAGTTTTTATAGATTCACAAAAACATTAATGAACATCTGAACACCAATTATTGATGGAAAGAAGTCATTTATAATTTTTATTAATGATTACTCTTGATATTGTTATTTTTATCTCATTAGTAATAAGACTAAGGCTTAGAAATTTCAAAATTTTTAAGCAAAGATTAAGAAGAAACTTAATAAATCTATTAATTTTTTCAAGTTTAATTACGATGGAGAGTACTATGGTATATATGGAGATTTAGTCAAGAGTAAAGGACTTTTTAATAAGTTACGATATGGTTCTGACATAGTTATAAAATACAATATGTTGGATACACCTAAACATAATAAATTAGTTAAGAGATAAAATTGACCACTAAAAAATATGATAAAGGGCATAATGTTAGGTTAAACGTTAATGAGTATCTGTCTTAAAGACACCAAAGATAACACTCTACATCCTAAACTATGTTCCTAGTATGTCGATTCCCAAAACTCCTTTTGAAAGACAATAATTTATAAAGCCTAGTTTAAAACATTTAGCTGCTTAATGTTATCCATCTAAGATCATAATCTACAACCCACTGAAGAAGAATTTAGATATTAGGAAAACTCTTGAGTTATTTATAGGCTATCCCAAAGGTTCAAAAGACTATAGGTTTTACTATTCTAGTCATAGTACCGAATTTATAAAATCATTAGTTGTAGAGTTTTTGAAGAATGATGAAAAGATGAAGTACTAAGAGCTTGAGCAATTGAGAAGCCTAAGCCTAAGCCTAACCAATGAAAATATACATTGATATATAATTTATGAGTTATTTGTTGAGTTACTTCCATAGGTAAATAAGGATGACTTAGATTTAACTTTAGTTCCTAGTGTTAGAGTTGGCACAAATACTATTGACTAGATTATTGTATATGATCATATAACACTATTAAGATGTTAATAAAGAGATAAGAAGCCTATACCTTTTGAAAATTTTATTATTTATATGAGTGAGTTTGATTATATTTCAAAAGAGATTACAAATCACTTTAACTTTGCTAAAGCATTAAGGAGTAATCATTCTGATATATGGATGGTGACTATAGAGGAAGACATGTAGTTTATAAAAAAAATGATGTTTGGAATTATTCTACATTCTAAATAGATGTAAACCCATTAGTAGTAAGTGGATGTTTAAAATAAAGATAAATATTGAAGATACAATTGAGAGGTTCAAAGTAAGGTTTATAGTTAAAGCGTACACTTAGACAAAGATAGTTAGCTATAATGAAACTTTCTCACTGGTCTCAACAAATGAATCGTTCTGTATTATTATGACTTTAACAATTCATCCTGATTTTAAACTTTATGATAGAAATTTCAAGACAGCCAAAATGGTGATCTAACAGATTAGTATATATAAATAAGCATAAGGATTTTACAATGAAGGGAAATAAGTACCAAGTTTGTAAACTAAGGAATTCAGTTTATAAATTAAAGTAAGCATTACGAATGTGGTACTTAAAATTCCATAAGGTGGTCACTACTTAGGATTTTAAAGAGCATACACTTGACTCTTTTATATATTTCAAATTCAATAGAATCAAGTTTGTCTTTATGTTCTGTAACACCCCACTCTCACGTGACTCGAACCCGATATCATTGGTGATATCCGAGTCCGTGCCCCACGATGGTGGCGTCATCCAGTAATAACTGAAAATGATTAATTGTGAACATGGGCTCAAGTTTCTTACTGTTTATGCAGCGTTAATGAATGGGTCAAAAAAAAGAGAGGAGAAAATGTTATACTGAGTTTTAATCGACTGATGTAGTACGCCACCCTCGCGGGGCATGGACTCGGATATCACCAACGATATCGGGTTCGGGTCACTCGGGAGTGGGGTGTTACATCTTCTTATATGTGTAGATGACAAACTGCTAGCCATTGTTGATTTTAGATATGCAATTAAGAATCTGATATATTCATAGGTATGCAGTAAACTTAGCATTGCCTTTGTAGTTAATGTTTTTGGTAGGTATTTGAAAATTTATGATTATGAATACTGAGGCTCAATGAAGAAATTCTTGTGATTTATAATCAAAACTAGTGATTATTAATTATTTATAAATATGTAGATGATTCTAGAGATTATTAGATATGTCAATGTTAATCTTAGTGGTGCTCTCCTAACAGCAAGTTTACTAGTATTAGCTAGATGATTTGAGCCTTAGAAAAGCTCTAACTAATCTATTATACTGACATTAACCATGTAAACTAATATTATAATTAGTTATGAGGTAAGAGCATACGACAAGTGGTTTGAGGAACTACATGTGAAGACCTATGGCTGTTGATTTAGTTTCTAAGAATATTAGAATTCATTGTGACAACTCATTTACTATATTCTTTTCTAGGAATATCAAGAACATTAATGGAGCCAAGAATGCCAAGTTTGTTGAACTTAAGTACTTTAAACTTTAAGAATGAGTTAATGATGGTCACCACATATAAGTTAACCCACTAACTAGGGTGCTTAGTCTTATAGCTTTTCTTAAAGAAGTAGGCAATATAGGTATTATGTAATTTTATGATGTTTCGATGTAGTGGGAGTTTGTGAGTTGTATCTTATATGTTCATAGTACTTAAGATTAATAAAGTTGTGAATTTTACACTTGATTGTTGTGTAATGATGTTTGAAAGTCATGTATATGATTGTCTTTCTTGGACATGTGCACATGAGATTTTTTTTTAATCTAGAAGTGCTATAACTTCTTCGTAGAAGGAAATGGTTTATTCCATAATTGATCTTTATGGTTAATGACTCTTTATGACGCAAGTTACATTTTGGATATTGATCTTTGTATAAGATTAATGATCCTTTCTAAGGCTCATAAATCATGTTTTGAGATTGAAATAATTTGATTATATATAATTTATGATTTTACGAGTCATTAATATAAGTCACATTATACTAGTACTCTCCTAAAGAATTTAGTTAGTGATTCTTTTATGCTAATGATTATGGGGACTTGTATATATATGTTTGAAAGTTGAAAGTAATTAATTGATAAACCAGAAATGGATACATAAAGTAGCCTTTATTACATAGACATGGCCTAGAGCATATTTGGACAATGACTTGTATCTTATTACAACATATTAACTACTATGGTTTAGTATGAATGATCACTTAATTGAGTTCTTTATGTTGATTTTTTAAAACTACATGCAAACTTATTAAATTTATTATTTGACCCAATCAAATTGTTTTCAAAATATTTATAAAAATTATATATTAAATCTTAATTAATTAGTTTTACTCAATTGAGAGAATGTTATACATTTTTTTAAATGTGAACCAATATGTAATCACTCTTTTGTTATACAATTGGATCAAATAGATACCTATAAAGCTTCGGTATATTTGTTATCCTTTAGTGACCTTGGTCTTCTTAACCAAGTTTGTTGAGTGTGATATGGTTACTATATAAGACTTCTTTATGATAGTGTCGAAATTCTAACTAATTATTTTATTTAGGTTACTCTTGCTTATAACCCTACATACGAATGACTTATAAGATATTAGGTTTACATAATCTATAATCTAATTTAAATTAATGGAAAAGAAAAAGAAGAAGAAGAAGAGAGTATTGACTAGTTTCTCTATTTTATAAGTATTGCATGATATGATTCTACAAAATTTAAGAATAACCATTATGTCTTCTAATTTAAGGATTCTTAATATAACATTTTATTATTAGTAAATTAATTATTGATATGTACTAATTAATTATTAATATGCATTAAAATTTTATTGGATGTCCTGTAATCACTTACCTTTGATATATAATTTCTATGGCATTACCTCATTTATTAGTTATGATTAAAATAGATAACTAGAAAGGAACTTATCATGTAATCGTTTAACTTGTTAGTGAATATATAAAACTAATTAAATTGGTTTCATACAACAGTTTAAGTTATTGTGATGAAACGATCGCTTAACCTAGTATCAGAGTAGGTTTGATTCAAATTATTAATTTTTCGATTATCTGTTTGAATGTCCAGTCCTAGCAGCTCAGTCCGATTATCACTGTGTTTATTTCAAGTGACAATTGAATGTCCAATCCCAGTTGCACTTGAGAGGAAATGTTAAGAATACCTACATGTGAATATCCCATATTGTAAAAAAAGAAGAAAGAAACTAACATATAAGCCTAATGAACTACTCTACTTATTGTCAATTGATTTTAAAATGAAACCTCACTTGAACTTATATGTAGTCTAACTTTTTTTTATTACAGTGAATTTAAAAACCAACTATCTTCACGATAAAGAACTTGAGGATTAAACTTGTTCTTGTATTTGTTTTATTTAGTCACAATTGAAAAAGAAACCGAGAATAGAAATAAATATTTTTAATCCATTAAAATTTATCTCCCTTATCTTATTTTTAATTCGATACTTTTGGTGAGGGGACATCATGATGTCGGTTAAGTTCTTTAGGTAGAATAAGTAAAGGTTTGTCTATTGGAGTAAGCAAAATTATATAATAATAAAGATTGTAGCTCGCTAGCTAGCGTGCAGAAACAATGAGGTTACAGTGAAGGGTTGAGGCAATTGGGATATGAGCTGTGAAGATAAAGGAGAGGGAAAGGGGTGATAGAGTTTAATAGCCAAGAGAATCATATCATGTATACTGTATAATATTGTGAGGCCATGTGAACTGTTTTGCAGGGTTTTAAGCTTTACTTTTGTTTTGTCCCCGAACCATACCATCATGTAGGGTATTCTCTGCAGCTTTCTTTATTTATATATATACATGTGTGTGTATGTGTGTTTTAATTAATGAGGTACAACGAGCACGCCATCTACTTCTTTCCCACCTTCCATCACCATCAAAAGTAACTTGGAATTTATGTTGTTGGTGTAAACTAATTAATTACTTCGTCAAGTTCACGGGGGATGGGAAGCACTAACCATTATTACATATCGACATTTTATTCTCTTTTGTTGTTTGGTCGCCTTGCTCATCAAGGTGATTCGTGCTTGACAATTAAGCACCTTCATGCAGCATATAAATGCCATGTGATTTAGTCAGTGACCTTTTCTTTTTGAAAGAAAGTTAATCAAATCGAAAGAAAGGAGTAAATACATCGAGAATGTTAGCACATACGAGCATATGGACCAATCACAAGCCATCAGGCAAGACAAGCTAAAAAAAGAACAGCCAGGAATACAGGTCTTAAAAGTCATCAATATCAATGGCCTCAGCAGATGACTAAGTGAGAGGAAGACTCCCCTCTTTTTAACTAACCAAAGTCCTCACTAATGAGCAAGTTGTCTCCTTTACATTTTGCAAATATAAACCTTCTTGATTTCTTGGACATTGCTTTCCAAAACATATTTTAGTAGACTTCCGGTTAGATTTAAATTGTCTAGTATTCTTTTCGATTCAAAGAAAAGAAGATAATTGAAAAGAATATTAGACAAAGTCTTGTATATTGGGTACGTTAACTTTAGTATTCTTTTCAATTCAAATATCATAAATACAATATTTAAAAAAAATTGTTCAAGGTACTCTTAAATTTGTGGCTTGTTGTAAGGTTAATAATTTAACTTATGGTCATCTGTTGGTTTTGAGGTCATGCAACAAGAACCAAAAAACATCTAAGCAACACAATTAATTCTAAGAAACAAGGGAATTCATTAATAAAAAAAGCTTAAAGTCAACTGAATATGAGAGTATTATTGATTGAATGTTTAATTCCACATTTAAAAGGTCTATATATGGGCTTGACAAAGAAACCTTAATCCAAAAAAAACAAACGATAAGCAGGAAACTTATAAAATAGGAAACCAAAGTAAGTGGGAAACTTGTAGAAAAAGAAAACTTATGGAGATAAATGTTCCATGTTAGTGCCCTCTACTTGGAAAAACTCATCAAGTGTTCTGACAAATCAAGGTATAACACCTCATAAAAAAATGATATGAGGAAATATTTGTGACATTGGAAGTCATGAAAATTTCTATGTTGTTGGGTAGGTCAATCACATCAATATTATTGTAGAATGTCTTCAACATCATGTATAGATCATATTTTAAAAACTGTAGCTTTAAGTACTAATCAGAAACCTTAACTTATGTAAGATCACCATCACTTAGTCACCCTCTTTAAAAATTTGCTCTCATCGGCGTTGATCAACAGCTTGTTTTTACTTTTGGTTAGCCTCTTTTAGTTTTTGTTTGACCTCAGTCTATACATTATGCCACTCTTTTTCCATATGACTTACAACTCTCCTCACACCAACTCTAACTGGATGAAAATGGTGACCTCCTGGTAGCACGATAAACATCATTATTATAGGAAAATTCTACTTGCGCCAAAGCAAGATCCCACTACTTGGGTCTATCCCAACAAATGTTCCGAATTAGATTGCCCAATGTTTGATTTACCACTTCAGTCTAACATCTGTTTGCAGGTGAGTAGTAATATTTTAATTTAAGAAACAATCAAACATTTTCGATAGTTTTCTCCAAAAATATCCTAAGAACTTGCTATCTTGGTCTAATATGACAGTTTTGGGCACTCCATGCAAATGATCAATTTCTCTAAAGAACAACTTAACTATCCTACTTGCATCCAAATTTTACTTATAGGGGATAAAGTGTGTTATCTTGGAAAATCTATTTACAAAAACAAACATAGAGTCCACTCCTCTTTAGGTTCAAGGTAATCCAAAACTAAATTTTATAGATAATCCTCCTATATATTATCAGGAATAGGTCAAGGTATGTACAAAACTATTTTCTACTACTGTCCCTTGGTAGTTTGACACATATAACACCTCTATACAAATTAAGAAACATCTCTATGCATAAGAGGCCAATAATAACACTCCTCCATAACAACCAAAATCGTATCTAGCCCCAGATGTCTAATAAGGACTCTCTATGCAGATCCTGAATCACCTTTTCCCTTGATGAGGTTTTAGAAATGCAAAGTTGATTTATCTCATAAGAGTAACCAGTTATAGATAAAGAAGTCATCTATAGGTTGCTAGCTTGAACATTTTTCCCAAATGGTTGACAAATCCTCACCAATAACATTAACCTCTTTTAGCTCATTAAAACTAGCAATCTCCTACCTTAAAGTCACTAACAAATCTATACGCCGACTTAAGGCATCAGTTACCTTAAGTCTACATATAGATTTGTTGGTGACTTTAATTTTTGAGTTTGAACAAGAATTTCTATAAGAATTGGGACCACCTTACATGCATATCTTTACTAATTCTTTTTTCATGATTTAGATATTTCAAAGCATCATGCTCAAAATAAAGAATAAATTTATGATCAATCGGATAGTGTTCCCAAAATTTTAATGCATGCACAACCAAGTAAAATTCTTTGTCACATATGGTCCATTTACATTGGGCCTCAGTGAGCTTATCATTACAAAATGTCATAGGCCAGCCTCACTAGGAAAGAGCAACACCAATCCCTACTCTACTGGCATCACATTTAACCTTAAAAGGAACCTCAAAATCGAGCAGGACTAAAATTGGTGCAAAACAAAACTCCTCTTTTAGCAAGGCAAACCTCTTATTTGCTTCTTTTTTTATTGAAACTTTCCTTTGTAAAAACAATTTATGATTAGAGCTATAGTGGTGTTAAAATTTCAAAGGAATTGTTGCTAAAATTTATTCAACCTATCAAAACTCCTAGCATTTAAGATTGTCTTTAATGTCAATCATTCTTTATTGATTGGCCTCATCTACCTGAATTCAATCTATACTGATAATATATCCTAGGAACAAAACTTTATAAATCATAAAATTACACTTCTTCAAGTTCATTTACAACTTGTTTTCCTACAATAC